>CABEEJ010004717.1:0-59925 GCA_901482245.1 Timema douglasi | reverse complement strand
GGAATTATACCCCCACCACCGCGTCAACAAGCTATTAATTTCCCCGCCGCGCCCTGAAACATTACGCCCTTTGGCATGAATATCTTCCCTACTTATTATACCTAAATGTTGACTGTCAGAAGTCAGTTGTGAGCTGTCAGTCAGCACCAAAGAAGCCACGGGAATACTGTACTGATAATAATTAGTTGTTCTAAAAATGATTATATTTTGAAACATGTAACATATATTTAATAAGATATTTCAAATATATTAGTAAAAATATGTATCATATTGAGGACGAAAGTTTAGAGATTACTTCGAAAAAACATATCATTTAACATTGTTAATGAATTTAAATATTTATAAAAATGTTTAACTATCAATAAGAATATTAGAGTGTAAATTAGGAAATAATACAGTCGGGATATGTATTCTATCACTTGGTCAGTAAGGTATTAATATTTTGCCTGCTTTCAAGGAATGTAAAACATATAATATACTAAACAATAATTTTACAGACTGATCTCTATGGGCTTATTTCGAAAGGTTCTAAGGTTCTAAGGTTATTGTGAGTGTCTAAATCGAAAAGAGAGAGATTTTGCTTCAACATTCCGAAGCTTCGAACACCTTTAACACTTTTATTTAAATCAGTTTTCATATTTCCTCTATTTAAATACTAAATTTAAATATATGGCTAAGCCGGACAAAAAGTCTTGAGTATTTGATCAATTTTAATTTTTGTCGAAAGAAAGACCAACATCTTGTCGCGAGCAATTAAATAAGCAAGTGTTTGCTTTTACCCAAAATTCACCCTAAATTTGTGACCAAAATTTTATTTGCAGATTCAGAACATTTTAGCTTCTTTGATTGATGGAGCCTCCTTACTACGGTACCCAAGGTAAGCATCGAAGCAAATAATGGAAAACTTAAATGACGCAAATCAAAGAAAGAAGTAAAAAAGAGTTGATCTAGGTTTTTTAAAGCAGCAAGATTTGTTGAAGAAGTGCGTATGTAGCGCGGTAGTGGATTGGGCCCCTTTTATGTGAGATATAGTTGGATTGGGCAACGCCGATTCGACTAGAAGGAATTGAAAACAGGTGAATTTGTCACTTAATAAAAGAATATTAATTTGAAATAATCTAAATATCTCCCCAGTGGACTTCAGACATCCAGCTGAACGATAGCTACTCCCTACAGTATGTCCTAGGTACAACTAATTTTTAGTGGGAAGTGAAGAAAGGTTAGGTTATCTTAGGTTATCTTAGGTTAGGCTAAGCTCCCATTGACCAATCTACCTTGGGGAAAATTTGTACTGAAAGGAAGCAGTGACCATTCCACCTTGTGAGAGAAATGTTGATGGTAGTGTGGGGTCAAAACCATTGACCAGTCCACCTTTGTGCGTATGAATGGCAGTGTTTTTGTCATGTGCTAAATATGTAAAAATACAAGTGGAAAGTCACAACAAAAACATGTATAATAGAAACATTTTTCTAAAATTTCTAACCGAAGCAATAAATAAGATTATTTAGAAAGCAGCAACAAAGGAAAGCTATCACTATTCCCAAAATAAAATTTAAAAATTCAACATATTAAATAATATGACAGAATGAGAAGAAGTTATTGTTTTATGGAACCGAGTTTTATCAACCATTCAGATCATCCACATATTAACACTAATGAGTTAGGGAGGAAGAATTTAGAGGAAATGTACCCTAGTTGGCGTGTGGTGAGTGTGTAAAGGCATTAATTATCAACACAATAAGCACAGCCGAGTTTCAAAGCCCAACCTCCCCATCACAAGTGAATGATCGTGGGTGTGGTTGACGTTGATGCAGGTCTGAGAATATCTAATATTGTGGAGCTGTAATGTTATTCACTTAGAAACAGCCTAGAAATAAAACAAGAACTACACCTACTTTGTGATCAATCCCAGACCATTCATCCCAGAAATAACATGCTCACACACACCTATATATTCAGGTCAGGTCAAATAGATTGTTCACTTAATAAATTAGGTCGATCTCGATGGTCTATTGGTAAAGTGCTCGCCTAAGGACCAAATATTTGTGGATTCAAACCCATCCGGGGTTAACGGATTCTTCTTGAGGGATAAAAATCCATAGAAATTCCTTCGGAGGGACAGTAAAGCCATCGGTCCAATGTCAACTGTGGCATGAAAGATAACACTGGAAGGTATGTGAAAATACCTTTCCTGACGAAACTGATTAATTTTAACATTTAGTATTTGTTTTGAAACCCTTTTTACTACTTTGAAAATGTGTTTTTTAACTACTATTATGAGGCTTTCCTTGACAATTAATTTCAGTGCTATAAAATAAACATTCATGCCTTTGTTTATGTTATGAAAATAAATAATTGAAACTTCAATAAACATTATAATATTTATGATTTGGGATTGAAAATATTAGAAGGTCCCCAACTATGTTTATTTTAGAACATGAAATGTTAAACCAGAAAAAAAATTGTTTCACTTTAAAAAATATGTTTAAAATACATAATTCAAAACTTTCTTGAATAGCCTTAATCCTTTAATCCAGACTAAAGCTTGGATATTGTCATAAATATGGTTTAAAGTATAAAACATATTTTACTAATTTATGTGCATAAATAAATAGAAAATTTACACAAACCAGAAAAAATAAAATAAACCTACAAAAGGAACGTGAGTAAATATTTTAGCAAAATATAGTTTGCAGCTCTATTTACGCCTGTAAATGATCTAATATAGTTGTTTCCTTCAATAAAAGTGGTTATCAAAATACTTTCTAAGAACACATCTATTTTATTTTTCAATAAAGAAAAAGAAATATTCGCACTATGATTCTAGATAGTAATAAGATTTAATCTAAAATATATTCGCTATTTAAAAATTCAAAAACGAAAGAAATTCGGCTAGAATCTTTAGCAAAGCATCTTTCATTAAGATAAAAAATCAAGTCCCTGTTAAAAATAAGGTTTACAAAGTCTCTTGACGGGTGTTATAAATTATCAAACACAATCATTTATTAGAATCATATTTTTCAAATTATATTGAAGCGAAGTCCAAATTAAAATCTAAATAGTCGCCTTTGCAAATAATAATGATGATAATAATAATAATAATAATTAGCACCGCGTCTTACTAGCCGTTCTGGTTAGTCTTTGCAAAGAAAAAATCTAATTTAGGTATTATCAAACATTAAAATAAAGAAATACAGTATGTATATCTGTAGATTCAATATAAATTTAGTTGAGAAAGTTTGGTATCAGTTGCATTATTTTGGAAACTCTTAACAATTAGTGACACACTTCAGTGGCCACATTGTCAAAGATGCTATTATCGTAACAAACTAGATTGCCAATGACGGGGATATCGTGGTTCGATTCCAGTCGGATATATTGGGGGTGACTTTTCCTAAATGGTTTCACACTCTTTCTCCATGAAAATGCAAGTACACTTCCTCTTAATCCAACTTTCCTAATCTCTGACCCATTAGCGTAATTTATATACAAACATATAGCTCGAATGGGCAGTAAGACGTAGTGCTAAAAATATAGCTTTAAAAATTGAGTAAAGTTGCATTAAAATCGTTATAAACCCTTCGGTAAAAATGGTTTTGGGTGATTTACTATAACTTTATTCTTATAATATATTCCAGTTGAACCATTTGGGCACTATAGTAGGGCACTTGAAGATATACTGACAAAAGGGACCACAAAAAAAAAATTTAAATCGAAATCATAGAACAATATATCACCGTTAGAATGTCAAGATCAAAATTTGCACAATCACAAACCCTTGATCCATAAAGAAATAGGTTATTTTAGTCGTTTAAGCTCTGGAGTATATAAACTAAAAGTGTAGGGTTGAATAAGGTGTGCACGCATTTGCGTATAAAATCATTTAGGTGGAAAAACATTTTTTTACAGTCTGCCGTCCATCTACCTTAGGTGTACCCTGGGCAACATTCTTTGCCAACAGAGCGAAGAGTAGTCTACATCCACATAGATTTACTACCAAACTAGCTAACATATTTCCTCCAGTCAAGGACGCCACTCGCTAAAAAATAAATAAAAAAGTTGCCATACTTAAAACTGTTTAGATACCTCTGACCTTATAATGGACAGTTAGACCACGTGGTTGCGAGCCTTAAATTAGATAATTGCTGATTGCTCACTCGTAAGACCACAGCACATCAGACCTGCGGTTCTAGTCATAAATCTAGACGTGACGTGTTAGATTGTCAGGTAGCGCTAATCATACTCGTGTTAAAACTCAATAGAGATTTTCTCGCGTGACTTTATGTTCTTAACCAGATGATCCAACAGGTAGCAGCACTACCACGTGATAAAACATTTCATAAAGGATATCAACGCAGTATAGTCTCGCAAACATTTCAAATAAAAATGTAATGTATGAAGATCGCCAAACATTAATTTACTAAAAATTTAAAACCAAATTATTTTAGTCTCCAAATTATTTTTAAAAAACTCACCTTTAGTTTGCGTGTTCACAACTTAACAAATTCCAAACTTAGAACTACACCGTAATTTATTTGCTGATAATTCTCATGGTGTCTACTCAACATTACCAGTGAAATTCCCGACTTTTTCCCTCATTTCCACCCGATCATTTAATAAAATTCCCTACTCAAAATTATGTCACATTCTTTAACCATTCCTCTTCCCCCCCCCACCCCCCAACCATGTTTTTTGTTAATCTTTTTTATGAATAATAATGAGTTTTAAAATTTAAATAAAGGTTTTTTATTTGTTTTAACATAATCTTTCAGGAATTATAAAATGATAAAATATATTACACAGCTATACAAACAAAAAGAGACAGTTTGAATCACATTGTAATTTAGGCCTACTGATTTAATGATTAATATATTTCATATTTTGATTTTTTTAATATAATTTACACAATTCCCAACTTTATCCCGTTTTTCCCCGCACAGTTAAAATTCCCGGCTAATTCCAGTTTTCCCGGATAGTAGACACCCTGATTTTGTTATATAGGATAAACATTGTGTTTAGATAAAATTTACCCCATACATAATTTGCAATTAGGGGTAGCAAGCTATCTTTGGGTATTAAATTAATACACTGCCGGGCAACTGGAGCTTTCTCTTTAACCAATAAAAGACCGTCTAAGCCTATGAATGGTACTTTTTTTATTTAATGGTTGATGCTAGGGCCTACATCTCAACTTAGTGGTTAAATTGTAGTGTAGTTTTCTGTAGTCTTTAAAAACCAGTGGAATTTAAACCCGCAGAAATATTTCGACATGTTTAAAAAAAACAGCAATATCATTCCAAATTTGTGGTTTCTAAATGTAGAATGCATAAAATCTTACTTGAAAACTTCTTCTGCTTGATGCGTATTTTTATATGTAATTTCAAAATTGATCGTCAGTGCTTTCACCACTAGTACATCAAAAATACCTTTTTTATGCCCTAAGTCTTACTTATTGTTAGGGTTATATGCATAGCTAATTACTATAGTGTGTTAAGGACTATGAAGGTTTAATTTTGAGAAAATGTACCCAAATTCGTGTGGAGGGAGAGTAGAAAGACAGTTAGGAAAAACTACCTCCAGTACACCCAACCGGTATCGAACCCAGATCTCCCCATCATCGTCAGCCAGTTTATTGCCTTAGATCATGCGACCACTATAGGAGGTACAAATTTTGTTACTGACACACAACACAAAAACAGTTATTTCAAAAACGAAGTATTAGTACAAAATAAACACATAAGTAAATTTCAAATCGTAAACACAAAAGGAAAGTGCGAAAAATAAAAATAAATTATTGGCGTACCATTTTAATTTAATTTTGTTACATTTAAATTAATATAATTATCCTGGGCCCTAGCAATTAATTTATTACAACAAAGTTAATTCAGTGCATGATATACAAATCAACCTATCTTATGCCAGAAAAAAAAACTTATCGGCAAACTGCCACCAAGTGGCGGGTTAATTGAATTGTACTCAAATTAAAGGTAGTCCATGCATGGAGATGGAAAATAACAATACCTGGAAAAAAGGTCACTCTTGCACTAGAGTAGACTATAATGACGATGACAAGGAAATCGGGGTTCTAAACTCATTAGAGTAATTAGTACATATTTGTATAACCTGAACAGGTAGTAAGATGCTGTGCTAAATAAATATGACCATACCAAAGTTAACGAATTTTCGATAGTGAATTGCAATTATATATATAATATATATACATATAAATATATATAAAGAAAAGTACTGACTAACTGACTGAATCATCAACGTCCAAAACCCTTGGACCTATAGATCTGAAATTTTGAACAGAGGTTCCCTTTATGATGTAGACAAGGAATAAGGCCGGATTTTTTGAAATTCCTACGGTATAGTGAATAAATAGGATTTATATAATTACTATACCACAATGGGTAACGGGCAGCGCGGGGGGAGGGGGGCTTATATAATTCTTATACCACAGTGAGTCACGGGCGACGCCATGCGAGACTGCTAGTACTACTTTAAAGCCACATGGCTGACTCACTCACTGACATTAATGTTTATCCACTTCCAGATGAGCTATAAATTTGAAATTTGGTGAACTTATAGCTTATAGCCTGTAACCGACGGTAAAATTCCAAAAAGTTAAAAAAATTAACTTTTAAGCTCCAAATAACAATCCAAAATGGCGGAGCAATTTTAAAATCAGCGCGGACCTTTCTTTGAAGGTCTTTTGTGGCTAAATGGTAAGACCTATAAAAAAAATTGCTCTTGAATTACATTAGTTTACATCCACTGGCAAAGAAAACCGATCTGGGGTTTTGGGGCTTGGCCCCCAAAGACCAAAGCAAGTAAATAATATGGAAGCTAAGCTAGTCGATGACTCCATTATTGAATGACAGGATTCCTGATGTCGTTGAAATATCGTTGAGGTTTCTAAAACGTATTATAGGGGACACAGCCAGTCAATCTTGAATTCTTACCTTTTCCACATCATATTAATTTTTTTCTCCTTCAGTCCAGTCTGTGGTACACCTGGAACTCCACTGCGGACCACTAATGGACTGCAGATTAAAGTTCGAGAACTAATGTCATACTAAGCCATTTGACCACTGAAATCGATAAAACAAATATTGTTTCATGTACCATCTTTGAAGATAAATTATACAGGATTAGGCTTTCAATTTGAAGGAAATGTCACTCAGGTGAGCTCCACCGGACGTCAGACAAACCTCACCACGATGTCCATAACTTCCCTCAGCATAGATAGTCTAATTGTTTCCACACCATCCATATTTTATCCAATCAATTATCTTTGCAGGTAGTTTAGTAAGTACGGTATTATTAATTTGTGAGAAAATATGTTTTTATTATAATTTACGATAGCATGAGATCTGTGTTAAATTGTCCGACTCTCTCATAACGGACTCTACCTCCTGTGTGATTTACTGCTATTAACCACACTCAATTGTGTTTTTGTTCTGCTCACATTTCATGCAGAGCTGGAAGGCCTCTTTTTTGTTTTGTTTTTGTGCTTAGCAGTAAATCAAAGTCACCGAGACGCTTAGTTTAAACGACATAACGGTCTAAGATAAAGTGAAAGACTACAAATAGGTAAAAAAAAAAAAAAAACAGGAAGAGAGTGCTTCGACCAATTTGCGTTTGAGCTTAACATATATTCGTGGAGACAAAAGAGAATGATAGCACGCGATTATTCTTAAAGTACATTTCTCAGTACCTGGAACAAAATAAAGGTAACAAAATGGAATTTGTTATGGACAAAGAAACTCCGTTATGTATCATGTCGTGGAGTGTGCATTAAACTTTATTCGCGCATAAATATAGGGAGGATTAATTATTCTACCATGACAGGGCTTTGTTTGTGTTTGAGGCGTTAAGTTGGTATATAAAAAACATCTCTTGCTAATTTCTTGTTTTATCTTACATTATACTTACTTTGGTTACATCTATCAATATGAAACATAATATATAGTAAAAATGTGTAGTTAAAAAACAACAACATGGAATTCAGAATAAACTATGTGCAATTTAAAACACTATAAAATTATATAAGTTGGATAAGTGGATATATGAACATCCATAAATTGTATATCATGTATATATCATTTATATAATTAGTAATTTATAAAATTTAGCCTGGATAAGTATTTAGAGCCTAGAATAATGTATAGATGATTTTGGAAAAATAAAGTTTCAATGAAATAGTTCATGAAATATTTATCATTAGTATTTAATATAAGAGAAATAAATTAATTTTAAAGAAAGTACATTCAGTTTATCAGGAGAGGATGAATATATCAATTGTGAAAAAATAACCCTCAGTTAAACCAACCAGGTTTTAAGCCCTGGCCTCCAAATCATTAAAGATCCAGTGCAGTGGAAGTAGAACACCTTAGGCCACTAAGCCACAATTTTATCTAAATTTTGTGTTTGTTTCTTTGAATTGATACTAGATTTTGTGTATAGATACATTAACATTCATAAGTGAATGGGATATAATATATATATATATATTTATAAATATTAAATTGGAAGAAAATTGGCATAATCATTTGGTGATTAATGCTTAAGGTTTTTAGAAGAAGACAAAAAGACGTAAGCATACATATTAAAACCTACTTCTTATAATTATTATTCTAAAAATTACCTGGATAAATACTCTACAGAATAATCAAAGCGAAACCACAGCAATTGTGTGGTTTCATAGATATAGACAAATATCCGTCTGGAACTTCACCGGGGCTTACACCAATACACCCAGTTATAATTACTATACTAAAAATGCCTGGATAAATACATTAAAGAATAATAAAAACTACCCCACAGTAATTGTGTTGTTCCTTAAAGGTATACAAATATTCGGCTGGCCCTTCACTGAGACTCACACCGAAACACCTGATTATACACAAATAATGCTAAAACCTGCCTGGATATTGGTCCAGTACAAAAGTAAAAACCATGGCGCAATTGATTAAATGGTTCAGGAGATAAATAAATCCGGCTTTATCTTTAAAATAAGATCAAACCCTGACTCTGTGTATGCGAAATCCTCTCTTAGGAGACAGCCCGATGAATAGAAATAGATGCACCGCAATAGGTTGTGAAATTCCAGGTATCCTTGGCTATAAACAGATATTCTTAAATATAGTACAGAACTACAATATATTTTTACTTGAATATATTTATATTCCAAACCTTAAAAAAGCAGAGATATTATGTAAAGTGGTTTTAAGCGCGTAAAACAAAACAATATTTATCCTTGCTTTTCAATTATTATTTAAACCTCATCACTCTGATATTGTATTATTACTTACCTACGATATGGCCAGTTTTATTGTTTGGATTTCCAGAAATGATTTAGTAAAAAATAGGATTGACAAAAATAATCACAGTTAACATTATACATCAAATTTATTATAAAATTATAATAATCAACTTAAATATTAATAAACCACACCTTTTCTCAACCAAAGTATTAATTATTAAATAGTTTTACATATAGTTATATTATAGCCGCTATGGTAACATTAAATAAAGTATGGAATTAAACTATGCTCCCACAAAGTTATACACAGTCATAATAACTTTGAAGAAACAAATAAATTCACTTTTATAACTAAAATATGCCCAATGGATGAGATTTTATCAATATTTATTTTTTGTCCACACGGAAATAATATAAAATATTTTAAATTAGGATTGTGACTCTTAAATTACAGAAGTTTTGTTTAAACTCAGCTTCTTACAAATAAAGTAAAAACCTTTTAGAGTTAATCTGTTATTTACATTACATGTGTGGAATATAATAACTAATCATTAATAAATTTATAATTGGCTATAAACAGTAATGAATATTCTGGAAAAGGGGAGACTTACTTTATGTTACCATGTAAAACCAATCAATGTGGGCGACATTGCCCAGATAGTGTTTGACGTGGTTAAACTTTTAATGGCTAAAAAAATACCAGCCCTTATGTTAATGAGAGCAAATATAATTAATTAATTTAGTAAATCAAACTATTCGGGCATCGCTAAAAGACATAACCCTTCCCTCATCACTCGTTCCCAACAGTCAAGAAATAATTTAATGACTTAAGGCCTTCTCTAACCAAGCCTTAGGCGTAACTAGGCAAACTATTCTGCAGTTTTGTGTGGAGGAATATCATACCTCACGGGCTCAGTGAATTATAAGTTGCTACCTTTCAATTTCGACGGAGTTTACATTATGTAGCTTTGGCATATATGAGTGTATATTATCGAAAAATAAAATATAATTAAATAAATGAGGGTTTGTGTGAAATATTAATAAATTAAAAACGATTTTATATCTAAAGCTTGCTATTTTGTCTATCATCATTGTGTATTTTTTATAATAAGTGCATCTCGATTATACTTGAAACATATGTAATCAGCCACCATGTGACTAACGGACTATGTTTTATTTTGATATTAATAAAATTTACACCATACGGTTTGGTTCATAAATTCAAATTTAATACTAAGTTTTCATGAAATAATACAATGAAAAAAAATCTAGTTTTTGACGTGTACTAAATTGTTAAATGTAACAATATACCTTTAAAACAAAAACTTCTAGAGGCGTCAGGCAGCAGCAAACCATAACCTCAATAATTAAAATATGAGCACTTGACTCATTTTCTGGTGAGTAACGAAGTAGAGGAAATTAACCAGATAGTTCCCGAAAGTGTTGTTCGAAGGGTGACCAAAATTAATGATTTTGACGCCTCGCTTCTCCTACCCCCGCCCATTGGTACGTTGCGTTGCGTGGAGATTCGTCGTCGTATGGTTGCTCCCAAGACTTCTCTCACGTTGACTGATCGTAACACCACGCAACGCAACGGTGGGTGGTCTCCCATTTGAATACATGTAAGTAGGTACAAGGTGACCCGGTTATGACGGTTTCATAGCCTTCGGCAATGCTAGGTTACCCTCGGTAAAACCCTGGTCGGTATTCTTCATAACCGCACTAGGGGTTTTTCCTAAATGTTTTACACCCTCCCTCCACGCTAATGTGGGTCACTTCCTCTACATTCAACCTTCCCAATTCCTAGCCCATGAGTGTAATTAGTACTTAATCGTATAACCAAAACGGCTAATTATTATGATCAATATTTAAGAAGTTACTATTTCCAAAACTGCAAAAACACTGCACTCCCCACCTTGAAATGGTTGTATTACCCCAATGTGGTTTTCCACCCACTCTTCTGGCAAATAAGCGTAATGTTTAAAGTAAACTCTTTTTCATAGTGTTTTAGAGGTATATTTCTTAAGATGGCAATAGCTATATTTAAATTTAAAAATACCAACTAAATTTGCAATCTATTTAGCAAAGCTGATGTGTTAATTACTATCACTATGTTTGTACAGCCGCAATGTTCCATTAGCACGAGTATTTTTTCATAATTAATCAAGTATTGAAATTAGTCAAATTTAATCATAACCGTGTGAATTACCAACTAAAATGGCCATTGGCTATTTCCGGTCAGTAAGGTATAGTAGGATTCTGGTAAGAAGAAGCTTTTGTAAAATACAAACGAGTTTTTTTGCGGTCAACATTGATAATATTTTATTATATTATAATTTAATTTTATAATTATTGATAATATCTATAATACAATTTCATATCATATGACTGGACATATGGATATATAAAAATGGTTTTATTAACTTTAATATCTGTAAAAAAACTTATTTCCTAAAAAAAACATACAAAGTAATATAGTATAGGCCCCTGCAACCATTGCTGAACGGTTAAATTATCAAAACACCTAGGTCACACAAACGGAAATGTTGCTGTTCGAATCCCAGCTTGGAGCGCTGGTTGTCACTTTAGATATGGAATATTCATTGAGATTTTACCGTATTTTCCCCCAAGTTATCGAGGGTACATTTTCTCTAGGATTCCTATGTCATCTCTACCACCTAAATTATATTCGTAAGAGACCTGCTTAAATTAACGTTAAGACACGTTATTGAAGTTCAGAAATCCCGAGATTTTTTAGAAAAGTTGCTTTTTCTTTTAAATATGGCTCACGCTAAAATAGAGGTGATCGGCACCGATATGTCCCAATGGGACTAGACCCCTTTAGGGTTTGAGTTTAATAAATAGCCTTAAATACCTAAATTTTACGACAAAATCACACTAACTTTATCAAATTATGTATTAGTGCTTCGAAGTTAGTGTTTAAAAATAGATTTTCAGTCAATTACTCTCGAGTAAGTTTTATTAATAAAAACAAACACACCACGACAAATAACAGAATAAAAATTCTTGATTTATAATATTTACAAGCTAAATTGTTAATATATTTTTGACAATTTTCAAAAATAAGCTAATTGTAAATTACTCTAAAATTATTGATAATTTTGTAAAATATTAACGTAATTGATCGTAAGTAAATATTCCCAGATAGCCATTTATGAAATCGATCTTTAAGGTCGATTACAAAAAATTTCACATTTAAAAAAATCATTTGTCATTTTTTTTAATAAAGACAAATTATTCATTATCAGGTAACATACTCCCCCGATACCAATTTTAAAAAAACAGTATAGATATTTTCAAAAAGCTCAAAATGTATATAAAATCAATATTTATCAATCAACTATAATGTATTATTGTGTATTATGTATGAACTTAACAGATACCGGTTTGGAAACCAATCGTTTGAGCCAGTCTTTTTTTTTGTACATATTTCAAGTTTTTTAAAAATAAGTCATCAGTAAAAAACCTTTAATTCGATGTTTAGGATAAAAATCATAGAAACTTTGGAGGTGTAGTTTTATAAAATCTAAATATAGAGTTTAAACAAAATTCATAAAACTGTTTTGGATCCATAACCAGGGACTGAGTGACAGATAGAAAGGCTCCACTCTTTTGAGTTCTTGTTCACATAAAACATTATGATTCATTATTTTATCGAGGTAGTTTTTTTCACTACTACAATATTATCTCTTCATATGAGAAAGTAAAAATAAATGATACGGTGAACACACAGACTTCCTTTTTTATTTTTTCTTAACATAAATGCATATAATAAAAACTATTAAGATTTGTGAAACTAAATTATATTATTATATAATATTATATTATGTCATTTTTCAATTTTCAGAATATATTATATTATTATTAGCACCACGTCTTACTACCCATTCGGGTTACATGCACTTGCGTTAATGTGTAATGGTAGTTTGATTGTGAGATGAAATAGAGGCCTTACAGTTTAACGTGGGATCCCAACCACGGTGGAGGCCTGGCATTCCCCACATTCACAAGATGTCTTTGTCAGAGGTGAAGGAAGGGTTTGGAAATCAGATAAATCTGTGCCGGGACCTGGGATTGAACCCCGGCCGCCAGCACAGAAGTCTGAAACCTTACTCCTAGACTGCCAGGTCCTCTTCACGCCAAAAAATATTGTACATAAAATAATATACACTTTTACAGAAACATTAGGACTTAGTGACTCTTACTGTGTTGACGGGCCTATAGACATAAAAAAATTAATAACAAAATACAGAAACATTGGAAAAATAGGGACATCCTTGTCCACCAAATATTAGAACAATAAATTTAAACTTTTAAATAGTTTCATTAAAAATAAAAATATATATGTTCAGTGTTCAGAAACTTGATTTTATTAAATAAAGTATATTTCAAATAAAAGATTTTATTTTTGAATATTACTACAACTTTACGGGGATAAGTTATTTTGTATCTCAAATAGTTGCAAATATATGATCAAAGCTGGAAATATCATCTAAAGTAAAATCATTTTCTTTGGAAAATGAGATCTGCCATTTTATTTCCAATGTGAAACAATAACTTGATACAAAATTAAATCAAATCGTAGAGTGTATTTGGAGAAAATTGATTGCTTTTTTTTTGGCTATTCAGTAAACTAACCTTTATTTTAGGGTTAGATATCTATTACCAAAATTACTTTATGTAAATCCTGTTGAAATCCTCCTTGATACCAAATTTCATCCTGATCGGTAAAATGGCTTAGGATCTAGGCTGAGATACAGACACACAGACAGACATACGTCACCGTGAAAACCACATTTTCTGTTTCAGGGGTTCGTGAAACGTCTTAAAAATCAAAATCCCGAGTTCTATTTTTTCTTACTATCACAATAATAATTATTTCTCCAAGGGGTCAATAAAAAGTAAAAAATCATAGAAAGATGAAGTTAGTTCATTTTTAACGACCATTCAAGCTAAATTTCACGGTTCTGAGACCAAAGTATTTGGCTGTAAACCTATATCTAACCTCTCTCAAACAAATAAAGTTTTGTTTTATAGGATCACAACAAATAATGCCAAGATTATTGAGTTTTTTTTAGTGTATTTGAGGCTTCATAATTGCATTCCATCAAGAAATACCAAAGTGTGAGGATATTTCATCTCAAATAGGCGATGCACTTAATATCTCTTGCGTTGAGTTTACTATTAATATTAATAACAATAGTAATAATAATAATAATAACAGTATTATAGTCAGACCACCAGAGGAATAACATTTTAGAAGAGCTCAAAACTAAATATAAATATATGTTAGTTAAAATTGACAAATAATAATGATATATGTATCCTACAGATGTATAAATTGGTACTATATATTTAAAGTGGCAGGCAAAAAACACAGTATTTGGTGTATGAATAAATAAGTTCTCCCTAAGAATATCGTAGTTTTCATAAATGTTTTTATAAAATTTCAAGCGCAAAGAAGACAATAATTATTGGAATTATAAAATTTAGACAGTAATAACGTAAAGTTTTATTTTGAAATTTAACCACAACAAAAATTTATTTATTTTAAATGACAAAAATGTTGAGGAAAATGGATTCTATGTCACGTTAGGATAGTATTCATAGTTGATTATATTGGGCCCATATAGGTTTTAAAAATATATTGAAATATTAATTCGTACTTACAAATATGTTTTCATGGTTATTTTATTGGCGAGATAATATTTGCATATCCAACTTTCTGTGTTAAAGCATGCGATATATTTCAACACATGATATGGAATACTTATTTTAAGTAATCTGTCACACACAAATTGTATTATTGTTGCGTTTCATCCAGCTGCAAAATAAATAGCTATCAAAAAGACAATCTCCGTGAAATTTTTACAGCCAACCTGTTTAATACAACTGTAAGAAATTTACCCCCAACAATGATTAAGTACAAACGTAGGCACTCATCGAAAAAAACCCATCGAAAAATAAAATGTAAAGAATGAACAATATTCATCAAAACCAAAATTAGTATTTAATTCACTAGGAACAAGTGTTTAGTGTGTTCGAACACAAATCTCGTGATATTTGATTAAATTCCAGGTGGTGTTGGCCCCACGCTAGCGTTAGTAAATATTTTTGCTTTAGGCTTACTATCGTAGGTCTAAGCTAGTTTTTAAGTCGTGTTTTGAAAGTACAGAATAAGTATACATTTTATAGATTCGCTGGGAAAAGTTTTATCAACAGCATATTTAACACAACTGCAATGCTTGTTGCAATACCAATAATTATAGTAATTATTACTAGAGTTCGCAGGGACAAACGCGATGAAATGATTTATATGCAATGTACACAACACAACTTCAATATTATGTTCGATTCTGGTGATATATGTTATCAACAACCCATATAGCACAATTGTATGGCCTGTTACGTTCCATAAAATGTAGGGTGCAACGGTAAACATTTTATAATTAAACATTCTATAATTGTGTTTCACTTTCCGAAAACTATATTATCAGGCGTAATGTTTGGTATTCATGAATAATGTAATGAGTTTATATTATAAAACCAGGTAGAGTCTGCGAGAATTATACTTTTGAAGTGATTTAAATTAACTATGAAAAATCTAAGATAGTAAATAATGTCGGATAAAATTTAAGAATATGAAAAATGTATAATATTTTTTTCAAAACTGCATTTATGTAAATTTGGGCATTTTATAAACACATTATTAGCTTCTTTTTCTTTTCATAGCTTCAAATATTGGTATTTAAACATAGAATTTGACATGTGCATTCATGCTAAGCGTTCAAAACTAGCTAAATGCATCTAAGTGGACTTAAAAAGGTAAAAAAAAACCAATAATACTGAAGGCCTTCTATGGATCTAAAGAATTTACATCAATAGAGAAAATTTGAGATAGGTCTATAACGGTAGATAAATAAAGTTAATATTTTTTTTTAATGTTTGGAAGTGTTTATTTAATAAAAAGAGGGGTGGGTGGTATTATTAATTTATGGTGGTACATATGTAGCGTAAATTATTTCCTTGGTATATTTGTGTAGAATTCAATGAGAATAAATTTAATAGTTTGTAAAAATTGATTAGCTTAAAAGTGTATATATCCTTATTAAATTACAAGAACAAGAAAAGTTATATTTTACATACCTTTAACTAAATTTTCTATGGTTTTTCTATCGCAAATCCCAGAGGCTTAACTTAAATTAATATTTGACAATAACTTTGTACAATAAACTTGACACAAATGAGTTTTCTTATAAATATATAACTCATATAAGTTTAGGGGACCTGGCGGTCTAGGGGTAAGGTGTCAGACTTCTATGCTGGCGGCCGGGGTTCAATCCTCGGTCCCGGCAAAGATTTATCTGATTTCCAAACCCTTCCTTCACCTCTGACAAGACATCTTGTGAATGTGAGGAATGCCAGGCCTCCACCGCGGTTCGGATTCCACGTTAAACTGTAGGTCCTTCATTTCATCTCACAATCACCCTACCATTACACATTAGCGTAAGTGCGTATAACCCGAACGGGCAGTAAGACGCGGTGCTAATAATAATAAACATATAATTTATTTTAGGTAAGCCTAACGTAAGTTGTCCAGAACTTACCCTCCAGCCATTGATCCTCCACAGGAGCAAAAAAGCGCGACGGCTCGCAACACTTCTGCGGTTTCAAAACTTAAACTGGGTAGAAGAACGACCAAAAATTCGAATATATATAGCTTAAACCGGTTACCAAATCTGTGTCCACAGTCACTAGTTTATTGCAAGCAGTATGAAACTAACACACTTTATATAAATATATATTTTACAGTATTTGAAAAACAAGTGAAGATTTCAGTAAACTTATATTTCTCGATCAGGACACAAAAGAGGTTTCACAAATGAATAGTTTTTTGTATGGAGGGAAATAGGACATAGAATGGAAGGTATCTTTAAACTTTCCCTTACCACTAAATATATTATATCCCACACAAATCTAAAAAGGACACACAAACGTTTGAATATGTGACCATCGGACTTTACGTAGGCAAAGGGATGACTTAACGAAACTTAAATAACTCATTGAATAAATTAATAATCGTAAAGATGACCATGTAGAGCCAACTTACAGAACACCATCATTTATAAAATGAGTAACAAGAATTACTAATAATAAATATTATAAATAATTGTTAAAGGTGCTAGAAGAATACCCCCACCTCAAACTATCCTCAGCCAAAACCAAGCAAACACTGCAACAGTAGCGCCGAAGGTAACGTTATGGGGAAACCTACCAAGTTACCTTGACGGCCTGGGATGACCCATGCAAGTTCTGACTCGGATTACTGTTCAGAATCTTGTTAACAATAGGGACAGTCCGTTACTTTTACAAAGTGCCGACCAGGACACGAAGAATATGTGGCACTACACCGCTTTGATATCAATGCTGACAAACAATATTTATAGTCTAAGGGAATGGAGTGAAAAGGGTTTATTATATTATTCAACAGTATCCCTGCAGAAGTGATAGGCAACTAATAAATAATAAGCTACACTAATGGTGTATTTTATTTTGATCTAAGCCTTGGCTTCCGATCTATAATGTATTCACACTATCAACAGTACGGTTGGTGGAGTGAATTTAATCTGTGATTTTTTTAAATTTAGAACCACATCTTACTAACTGTTCAGGATATACGCATATGCAGGCCTACTAATTATACTGATGAGTCAGTGGTAAGGAAGGTTGAATTTAGAGAAAATGTACTCGCATTTGCGTGGAGGGAGAGGGGAAAACCATTTAGGAAACACCACCCTCAATACACCCGACCGGGATTCAAACCTGTCATTGGTAGTCTAGTCAAACACTAGAAAGACGCCTTAGATCATGCTACCACCGAAGCAGCTGTGATTTATTTGAAATCTCAGAGAATCATCTCTAACGGTACGCAAATGAGAAAAAGGTTTATTAATAATCTTCCCACATAAATTCTTGTTTATTTCTTTATGAATCAACTCTATTTTATTTGTGCCCTTAAAATGATGTGTTTTGCACTCAATCTTACTACCCGTTAAGTTAATGTGGTAGAGATGAAAAAGGTATAATATTAAATAAGTGAATTCGCATTTTCATTGAGTAAAAGTAGGAAATAGTTTAGGAAAAACCACCTGGATTCGAATATCAACATATTTGTCACTGGCAAACCAGACTGGACGAGCTTTACATTTAGTCCGCGTGTTCACCGATGCGGGTTTTAAGCCATTATAATGTAGTGTAGTGGCTTAAAATGCCAGTGATACGTGTAGCACTAAACAAAATACACCCACAATTTGGTCAACCCTATATCTCAGAAAATTGTTAAAATTGACAATTGTCACTTAGACGAGGAGTTTGAATTTTTTTTAATTTGATTACGTTAAGCCTCTAATAAAGGTAAATATTCATGTACATCTGCATGCTTGAGTAATTAGTATTTACTATCCTTATACCACATGTCCAAGTAGACTTTTTTTCACCATGTCTAGTACCCGTTAGGACTATTAACTTACATTAATTAAGCTAATGAAATACGGATGAGGAAGGTAAAAGTGTTAAAGGAAATGTATCAGCATTTACTGAGAAGCCGTTTAAGGGAAAAAACCTAATTCATACACCCTAACTGGGTTCGAGCCTTAATATCCCTATCAACGTCAATCCAACACGTGAGTGACGTGCTAGACCATGTGGCTACCGATGCGGGTAAGTGGGAATTTAATTTAATTTTAATCTTGATGAAGCTGCATTGAACAGCATTAAACGTTATTTCGTTGAAGTTCTTTCAGCTTATTCAAATAAATAAAGTCGTTAAAAGTATTTAACTTTATCAGAGACAACAATATTATTATTAAGCTTACCTCGACATAGCTTATATTATTTTATTCATACACATTGCTAGTTGTTTAAAAGCACTATATAGAGTTCCCAGTAATATAAATACAATATATTCAGAGTTGTCACATTATTGAAAACATAATCGAAAGTCATAAAGGGAACAAATTCATCTTGGGCCTTACTTTAACTCGACAGCGCATGCATAGAGGAAATATTATCACAATTAACTTTCAAATCAATTCATTGCTCGGAAACATTTATGTTAAATACTTGGCTACTAATTACGAGAAAGATTCATATACGTTTCGTAAGAACGTCAATATTATATTTATTATATTATTAGCACCGTGTCTTACTACCCATACGCACTTACGCTAATGTATAATGGTAGGGTGATTGTGAGATGAAATGGTAGGACCTACAGTTTAACGTGGGATCCGAACCACGGTGGAGGCCTAGCATTCCACACATTCACAAGTTGTGATTAATACACGTCTTGAGAGAAGAACACCAGTAGATCACCTAGTATTGTTGCTATGGCCATTCTAAATCCCCACTTGAATGACTACTTCCACGTCGTTAACAGAGCTATATATTATTATTATTATTATTATTATTATTATTATTAGCACCGCGTCTTACTACCCGTTCGGTGTTATACGCACTTACGCTAATGTGTGATGGTAGGGTGATTGTGAGATGAAATGGAGGACCTACCGTTTAGCGTGGAATCCGAACCATGGTGGAGGCCTGGCATTCCTCACATTCACAAGATGTCTTGTCAGAGGCGAAAGAAGGGTTTGGTAATCAGATAAATCTTTGCCGGGACCGAGGATTGAACCCTGGCCGCCAGCATAGAAGTATGACACCTTACCCCTAGACCGCCAGGTCACCAGCTATATATTAATAAGACTTTTGGGATCCTAACTCTACCGCTGGGAGAACTATTAAGATAGTTCAAGAATATTCTATGAGTCACTATAAAATATATTGCGCTTCTAAGTTTGCAATTAAATTTGTGGAGAAAAGTAGGTTATCATAACATTCAAATTATATTCATCAAATAGACTTTGATTTGTATTATTTATGATGAAAATACTTAAATTTGTATTTAGTTATAAATAGTATTTTAACGTGCAGTTAATATAAATACCATGAAATAATACTAATACTATAGTAAAATGTTATAATTATTGACAACAATAACATACGTTTGTATTTCATGTTAAAATATTTTCTCCTGGCAGAACTAAAATACTATGCATACAAGGCGATGAACTAATTGTAAACCCTGAGTGAAGTGGAACAAAAGGTGTCTTAAATGTGTTTGGAAATCGTATGACAAGCCAAGCCTTAAAACTTCTGGCCATATTAATTAGAATATTAATGAAAAATAACACTAGGACCTTAGGCTTAGCGAATCAATACGCTAACAATGGGCTATCCAAGAATCATCCCCTTCTTATCTATCGAAAATTCTGACCCTGAGCAAGCGATCACAGAGACTGCTTTAAACTATAAGTGATGTCAAACCTAGGATGAGGCAAGAATCCTGACTAGCTTAGTGGTAGAATATTGATGAGCTAAGCCAAATAACCTGGGTTCAATGACTGTTTCAAAGTGTTATTTTCCATATATTTTTTAATTAATATCAAATGAACGGACGTCCTCCAAATTAAATTAAGTTATATTTGTGTTTTCTATCACGTTTTACTACTCTTTTGGGCTTACACATTTTAACTGCGCTAATAGGATAGTGATGATTAAAGACAGGATTTTGCCTATTTGCCTTTTTTTTTTCTTTTATCGTAAAACTTAGGCAGTTGAGATATGTAGGTGTTTCATGTTATTAAAAGTACAATATGTTAATTTTATAGTGCCTAGAAATGCCTATTCTGTTGGTTTTTGCCTATTTTATGAATAAGAGCCTAAAATACGCCTATTTTATGACTTATGAACAAGAAACTTTATTGTGCCTATTTCGGTCTTTTTTCTTTGATATATATATATATATATATTAATTTTTTTTGCTGAAAAAAAATCTAGTTTATAGACATGAAAGTTTGGGTTTGAAAGGGGTTAGTGGGAGGGGGAGGGGAACATGTGACTTGGCCTGACCTTGACATATAAGGGGTATTAGGATGGGAGTGAGTAGAGGGATGGGAGAGGGTGGTGTGACGTGGTCCAACAGCCTTAGCCTGACTGACGTGGATATTAGAATAGTTTACCACTCGGTTTAACTATCATTATTTCAGTACGTGATTGTGTCTTTTAGAAACAACTTCTGTCTTGGTGGGTTTGTTTACTTATTATTTTGGTAACACTTCTTGTGTTAACTGTGGTGGAAATACCCAAGGAAAAAAATATAAAAAAGCGCTTTATTTAAGCAATGGATAGGTGGACAGATGGAAAAATCATCTTATGCCAATTGTGTACCAAAGAGGTAAGTTTAATATCCATATCATTAAGTTTAATAATATGATTCAAAATAGGTTTGCAATATTTGAAAAATAACTATCATTCCATTTATTATTTGCTTTAAAATAAACTGCATTGGCTATACAAGTAAACTACTTTTAAACACTTTCATGGATTTAAGATCTATACTTTCTGATGTATATTTTAACGGCTTTAGAGCTATTTCAGAATAGTTAGACGTGATAAATTACGGTTGGTAAAATTACAAATTATGTAAATTTCTTCACATATTTTAGGTAAAATGTGACAAGAAATATCATTTAGACCAACACAAACAGACAGCGATGCACTGCAAGAAAAAACTGGCAGGCAAATGTTAATTTCGCAAGTTGTATTTCCTGACAATTGTAAACAATTTTACTATGAATTTTGCGCTGCGATGGTAGCCGCGAATATACCATGGACGAAGCTAAGCAATCCCATTTTAAAGGTTTCCTCAAAAAATATACCAACAAGCAGATCCCCGATGAATCCACATTGAGGAAAAATTACTTACATCCCTGTTACATCATTGACGGTTAATTTATTAATTTATTTATTTTTACATTTTAATTTCAAGGATATTTTAAATTAATTGAGGTTGTGCACTTTCGTTTACTAAAATAATTATTTGTTTTGAATATTAAGTGAATTTTTACTCCTTTCCAGACCATTGAGAAGATAAAAGAAAGTATTGGAGATTCCTACTTTTGGGCAAGTGTCGATGAGACAACTGACCGTTGCGGCAGATATATCGCCAATATCGTGGTCGGTAAACTTGACTCCACAGGACCCAGTTCTCCGCACTTGATTGCCTCAAGAGTGCTTGAAGTCGCTAACAGCTCGACAATTGCCAGAGTTGTTCGTGATTCTCTGCGTAAGTTGGATTTATATAATTTTTTACATTCGGAACTTTTTCCTATGTAATTCTGTAAGACTAAATATTTATTTTGTTGTTCTGTTACAGGAGTGCTTTGGCCATCAGAAAATAATGACGAGAAGTTGATGGTGCTGCTAACAGATAGCGCAGCATATATACTAAAAGCTGGGGCAAGTTTGATGGTGTTCTACGCAAAACTAATTCACGTTACCTGCCTAGCACACGCCGTTTACAGAGTCGCAGAACACATTCGTGCACAGTTCCCAAATATAAATGCTGTAATTTCATCTGTCAAAAAATTATTTCTGAAAGCTCCTTCGCACATAGCAACATTTAGGGAAAAATTTCCGAAAACACCTCTTCCACCACAACCAGTTCTAACACGTTGGGGTACCTGGTTTACAAGCGGCAGTGTACTATGCTGACCACATGGACAAAATTCAAAGGGTACGTGTATATTTTTAAGAAAACAATTTTTCTATTTACTCAGAGCTAGATACTTAAATAATTTTTCCTATAATTCTATTATAGCTTGTTAATTTTGTTCAGAATTTAAATAACGAATTGATTCTCAATAATTTTAGGTAATTCAAACATTTGATGAAGAGGATGCCGTGTCAATAAGAGAGGCAAAGGTTGCTACATCTTCTAGCAGTGTTGTGTCTGATTTGGCCTATGTAAAGAGCTATTTCGGCAACCTTCCTGGAGTTATCGTGTCACTGTAAGCCAGGGATCTGCCTTTAATAGAATAAGTGAAGATAATGCATACAATACAAGAAGGTGTGAAGTAAACCCCTGGACCTGTTGCCTCGTCAGTCGCAACAAAACTTGAACAAGTACTGCAACGGAATCCCGGGTGGAGAACAATGGTAGCAGTATCAGACATCTTGAGAGGGAAAAGCACGCCATAAATTTAAAATTTTGTCCCATGACATCGTGTGAAGTTGAGAGAAGATTTTCAATCAATAAAAATATTCTATCAGACCACAGAACAAATTTCACTTGTGAAAATCTAGAAAAGTATATAGTGATTCAGAGCACTGTGAGTTGCTTGTAGATTACATGTAGTAAGTAGCGTGTCGTAGAATAAATTTTACATTGATTATTGTGTGCCTATTTTTTAAAGTGCCTATTTTGGTGCCTATATCCTATATTTTTAGTGTCTATTTGCCTGCCTATTTTAAACATTTTTGGTGCCTATGAATCCGGTCCCTAGTGATGATAAATATAAGTTAGAGTAAATGTCCCCAAATTTCTTGGAGGATGAGTGAGAAACAATTTAGGAAGTAGAGGGATATCCTCATTACAACCAGACGGGATTCAAACCTCTATCTCGCCTCCACCGGTAAACCGCAATATGAGCCTGACTCTTGGTACACGTGTCCGCTTATGTGGGTGACGTTATCAATGTATTGGGCATTATTCTGACCATTGTTAAGTATAGTGCCTTTTTAGATAAAGTGTAAAAGAGTAGTAATATGGGTGCACCATAAACTAAGTCCTGATTAAAGTCACTACAATTTCGCATTCCGGAAATATGTATTATTTATTTATTGATCACAAAGTTCATCTAAATAGCTATGAAAATAATAATATTTAACACCGCGTCTTACTACCCGTTCTGGTTATACGCTTTAAGTACTAATTACTCTAATGGATTAGGACTTGGGAAGGTTGAATTAGAAGAAGTGAACCTGGAGGGAGAGTGGAAAACCATTTAGAAAAAACCCAGTTCACCTGACCGAGATTCGAACCTCGATCTCCCCGTCCTCAGCAGTCGAGCTTCAACATGACAAGCGCGTTAGACAACTACGCTATCGAAACGGGTTAGTTATGAAAAGTTTCCAATAATACTTCCTTACGGATTACTATATAAATTATATTTACAGTATTAAGTAAGTATTTTCGCCCCATCAATGTTACAACATGACTGTATGTTTTCTGGTTTCCTGAAGAGCTTACGACTTATCCGGGCTCCCAAGAGAGCAAGTAATCCTTTTCCTGCCAATACTTGTATCCTACTCACCAGTCTCCATTAAAGGAGCCCACGCCACATATTCCCTTTGGAGGAGCAACCTTTGCCCTAACGTCTGATCTCGAAATAAGTTTTTTTTTGGTATGGCATATTTGACCGTGAGAGATGGGTTATTTAGTTTGGTCCCCGTGAGTGTATGTAAACTTTTAGACGCTCTGTGGGAACAGAACGTTGCCAACGGTAAACCTAGGAAGTTGTCTACACGTTAAGCCACCAATGAGATGACGAGGTGATAGTAATTATGAAGGTTTGGAGCCAATAGAAATCTTAAACCTAACTTAAGGAAAATTGTCCCCATGATGGTAGACTCAATCGCTAAATTGGCTCAAAGACTATGTCCAGGATGCAAAAGTCACTTTTTGTTTAAACATGAAGTACTTAAAAATAACACTTTTCCTTTTTTTTTTACCAGCAGCTTAATTATTGTATCTATATTTAATATGTAGTATGATAAATGAAAATATCAAAAATAGCTGTATATTATATGATTTATTAAATGGTATCTTAATCATCACTTCACTAAATGAAATAATTTTCACTGCAATATATTTACTATAGGTTCTAATAAATTCATTAAGAACAACATATTTAGATTTATAAAAATACTAAACACCCTTGTGGATTTTTATATCTATGGAGATTTGTCAGGTTTTAATCCAAATACATACATGCATAAATATGCACATATATATGCTACATACATACATATGCATATGTATAGGCCTCATACATATACATATAAATACACACACATATAAATACCTATTCCCTCCGTTCTCCGACGTGGTAGGCAAGCAGCCATGCATAAAGCTCGAAAAACAACAATTTCGTACTTAATTCATCCTAACTTTCTCCACACTTCCCTATCCATGCAAACTCCCCTCGCTTCATCAAAATCCATACACTGATTTATACATGCTTGTTTATTCTTAAGATTTTAAGGTTTATCATTTTCACACATTTGTCTGCATCTTTTAACCAAGTCTTACATGGCCTACCCCTTTCTTTTGATCCACACAATCTACCTTCATATATTCGCTTCGTCGTTCAATCCACACTTATCCTCTCAACATGACCAAACCAACCTAAGACGCTTCTTTCACAATAACCTCTTGGATTCCCATTCAAACCACACTCATTCAGTACCCATTCATTACTGACTATGTTTATACGAGTTTTTGCACATATATTTCCTAGAAATCTCATTCCAACCTCTTTAAAATCTCTCCTTATAAACCCACGCTTCACATCCACACAACAATGTAACGTTAACACACTTTTATATACTACCATCTCTGACTCTTTCGATGCTACTTCATGAAATATTAGAGGCAAGTTTGCTTTCCCACATATTAGTGAGGTAAGGAAGATGTAAAAACAGGCGTGTATGATATAGAACGCGTTCTTTTGTTTTCCCAAGTTTGTCTTAGGGTTTTTTTCTATTCAAATAGCTAAGTCTATTTATAGCGTGACTTACTGGTGGGGAAATAATTATTTTATATAGAAGACTTTTTGTTAAATATTTTAAAACAAAATCTATTTTCTCTTTATAACAACTCTTTGTATTTATTTAAGGTATACATATTTATTTATAAACTAAAAGTAAAATAATATTACGTAAAAATCAAACATTATTCAATTATTTACTGTTATATAATATTTTATTCCAGCTAGAAGATACATTGTACCGTGTTTGATTTACAATATTGATATAATATTTAGTTCGCTTAAAATGATTATAAACAGTTGAAGTAAAAAAAAAACCACCAGTAATTTTAGTAAAAAGATTCAAATCCATATAATAATATAACTGAAATAATTAATGTTTTTAAAGTGTTATGGTTTCTAAGCAGAACTAAAAATATACATTATAAAAATGGTGTAAGCATAACGTAAGATAAATATTCAGTCTTATTCAATGCTATGGGCAAGAAAATAAACAATCTAAAGTTGGGACTCTTTAAAGTGCTAAAATAAATCAAAATATACACCCTGAAATCCCCCTCCTTTCAATTAAAATAAAATATAAGTCAATCTAGCAACAACAACAAAAATTTATTTTATAAATATATAGTTTTTTTATTATCTTTGATTAACAATTCTATTATTTTCAAAGTGGTTTAGGTACCATTAGGTATACTCCATTCTCGGTAGGAATTAATCTCTGAAAGGTCATTTTTCCTACCAATATCCTATTGTATAATAGATTTATGGTAGGGAAAAAGGCCTTTAAGAAAACAATTCCTACCATGAACAGACTTTATAATGCCTTGGATGAATTCATATGAGAAATAAATAAATACGTAGGTACAGCCTTACTAAGCAAATCATTATTTAACGTGAAAATTGCACAATTATTTTCAATTAGTCATCGTAACCTCGGACCAAATTTGTCAAATTTAACTTTCTTGTTTACCAAGTCACAAGGCTTATAGTAAGTCCAACGACACTTCAGTTTTTTTTTCAATCTTTGTGAAAATATACAATTCAATACATTAGAAACTTTTCTAAAACATTTTTTGCCATTGGAAACTCTGCATACGTAACATTCATCGAGTTACGAAAATAGTATAACTATATATTTTCCCCAAGCTAAGTCACATCAACTTACCAATAGATATTGAAAAATATTTAGAGTTCAAAGTTCAATATTCACACAGCAAACGCAATATAGAAATAAAACAAAAAGGCATCGTGTGACATTTCAAAATGTATTGGGGTCACATCTGGAGGAAACTACGATCAGCTTTAACAAATAGGCCTACTTGGAAGAATAAGAGTTAAAATATAGCGTGAAAGGTTCATAATAAATGTAGGATTAGAAAATTAGGACACATATTTACAATTTTTTTTTTAATCAAAAAATCATAGCCCTCTTGAAAAATATTAAGAAAGTACTGATCTTTAAGGAAATAAACGAATAAAATAAAAATAACTGAAATAAAAGCTAAAGTTAAACCAAAAAACCGTACATTTGAAAATATATAGCTGTCTAATATTAGCAAATAGTATCCATATTTAAAGATTAAAATAAAATACTTGAGTGGTAAGGTAAGTGCTAACGTGTTGAATCTTGGGTTGAAAGGTCGATGTTCAATATCTAGTGAGGAATGTTTTTTACACTTTGGGGCTTGCAATCCTTTTTCCAAACAAGTGTTGATACATTTAATTAGTATCTTTCTTCAGGCATTCCCCTGCGGTTAGATATGTAGAGGTCGCGACAAAAGCTCTGAGTTTCTGCGGTTTAAAATATTGCAAAACATTGTTTTTGTTAAAATAAAAATAGTTTTTAATTTTCTTTACATGGTGATATCAACAGTTGTTGACGTTTGTCATGAGGATTAGATAATAAACTTTTTAAATGAAGAGAAGATGTTACCATTAATTTCCAGTATATCCTTGACAGATATTCAAGAAATGTTGAGGTCTTCTTATGAAGAAAATTAAACTTTATATTTCTATAGAAGTTTTTCTATAAAAACTGCAAATATACCTTTTATCGTGTCCCTTCCCCTTTTACCTTAAGGCGGGATTAAAGGAGAACGCGAGTTCAGTCCCTGTTTTCCAAATTTGTATGGAAATTATTAATTTTTTGTTTAAATAAATCAAATATTTCTTCAGTAAATATATTTTATCTTATTTTCTCTATTGTAAAATACATATTTTTTGATAATCTGTAATGGTAATCGCGTAATTTGACGTTAAGGCCACTTGTCCAATGATATAAATAAATCTTAAATAATAAATGAGTTTTAAAAGTATACCAGTAAACACTTGCATAACTTTTGCAAAAATAATAATAATAATAATAGTAAGATTGAGTATTTTATTGGGTTGTTGAAATTAAACACTCAACGAAGTGGATACACAAAATAGCAAAGAGATGTTATTTCTTTTATCTTAAATTTTAAACAAACAATGTGTTTTAACGTAAACTGAGTATGCTATGTTATAAGTCGGTAAAAAATTCTGTCCATTGACATATTATTCATTGCTGTAGGTTTTGTATTAGTTGAGAAAAGGGGATGTTGACAACAGAAATAATATATAAGATTATACAAAAGCTTTAATGAGACTGATAAAATAAAAATATCCAAATAACAACGTCCAGTTATAAGACTTTTAATTTCGCCTATACATGACTCACCTTTAATTTTAAAACCTTTCTTTCCACCAATGAAACCCAAATTTCACGTTGATATTTACACACTACAACTTTCTAAACTTGACTATGATATTAGAGTGTGAGGGAGAAAAAATCGTAGGTAAGTTTGTTGATGAAACTGGTTGAAGGGGTGGGGGGGATGGGTTAGCACCACGCGATGTAACATAATACCGACGAGAAAGGGAGACGGTGGAGGTTTTTAGCGCGATTTTCACCAGCAGAAAATCAGGTTTAGCAAAGCGTGAAGAGAACGTTCTCTGTGGGGAGGAGGTTTGGGGTAACAAGGTTTAAGAAGAGAAGCGATGTACTTGCTTAGCTGGAGGAGAAGATTGCTGTCGCCCACGGTGATAGGAGCCCGAGGGATGAAGGAGTCGAGCGGGGAGGGCAGAGGGGCGGGTATGCGAGCTGTGATGGCGGTAGTGGTGGATGTGGGTAATTGTGTTTCAGTCAAGTACCACGTACGAGCCAGCAACATGGATATATGACACCGACAAGGCAGGGCTTACTAGGTATTTTATTTTAGTTGCTTAAAACAAGCTAAGGGTTGATTAATGGCTGGGTCATAATTTCTAGTAAGCTCCAATTCACTAATTGCGTTCAACTGGGAAGCCTTAAAAAAAACTTCTACCCTTCTTAAATTTAAACAAAGTTTCATCAGAGGGATGGGAAACACTTTAAGGCGTTACACGTCAAAGAATTAACTGAGTATACAAGAATTTTTTAATCGAAATGAATTTTATAGGTTAATTTATAATTTAAGAATGAGGAACTGGCATACTTTTATTTCTTAACGTACGTTAAAAAATAATCAGGAAAGGAAGTAACACGCGCAAAAAGACATCAGTTTAGTTGATTTACTGGTGATTTGGAGGCTAGGTTCCGAATCCCTGTTGGGTGTACTTGGAGTGTTTTCCTAAATGCTTTACCACTCTCCATCCACATAAATGCGAGCACATTTCCTCCAAGTTCAATCTTCCTCAACCCTAACACATCATTGTAAGTATGGGGAGATTTAGTACGAGTAGAAAAACGAGGAGCACGGGGATAAAAACTATTAGTATTGTGAACAATTTTTAAGTTTTTGAATAAACATTCTATTTTATTTATATAACTAACGTGAAGTAAAGTAATTATTTAATTTTTTTATTAATTTTTAAAACTACGATAGCATGACCGAAATTTAGGTAGACCAAGACGTATTGGATCAAAGGGCGAATTATATAAATGAATAAGCTCTGAGACTTATTTCAGTTGTTTCTATTATTAAATGTCCTATCGTACCGTATGGGCTACCTCCGCACCCCCTCCGCGAATTGAAAGCACGACAGAGACATTGAGCTACGCTTAGTGCTGGATGACGATCCAAGTAGAAAAATAGTAAGTGAGCATACAAGGGAATATTGCCGCTTATGTACGACCACGAGCGCAATTTTTTGGACCTAGAGTCAAAACGGTTTTCATAGAGTCGACCGAGCGTCTATTCGACCTAACATTCTATTGAATCAAATAGAAGAAACCACATTTACTCAGTGCGGCGTAACGCGGCGCGACAGTCGACTCGACACGTGGTTTACATACATCATTCTATACTCGCAAGTGTGGCAATTCATTCGTGTCAAATAAATTGTTCAGACTTAGTGATTTCTAACGGCTAGGCAAGGAAAAGGTAAGTAAACAGTCTCAATAGCTAAATCAGTGTTTTCCTGAGGAAGTGGTAAATAGATGATTGGATGAATCCAGAAACACCAATTGTTTTTCTTTTAAGATTCCATCTCCGGTAAAATAACCACACCAACATCACAAATTCATCATCAAGATCCATTTCTATTCGAGTCCACCCAACAAGAGGAGAGGCTCGCTTGGGTTCGATGTCGTCGAAAAAGTAAAAAAGTATATTTATGTTGTGGGAGTGGCTAGAGTGAAAGTGAACTAAATAATTTCGATCTTACTAAATGAATTATTATAAACTGTATCCAAAAATTAACATACAATATTGGCCGTGGCTGAAAATGAGCTTGGTCATTTAGAAAGATGTCAAACATGTCCAAGGTTTGAACTTGTTACTAATAAATAGTACGTGAATACATCAACTTAACTGTTAACTGCCTCCATCTCAAAATATAAGGGATGCCAGGGTCTATGGTTGTCAAAACGATTCGAGAAAGAGGTATACAATCAATCTCTTGAGAGAAAATTGTTAAAATTGTTGTATGGATTATAGCCTTTTAATCCAATGTTGTCACTGCTAGGCAGTTCCATTAAATAGGCCTTGTTTAGTATTTAAGTACCCAAGAAACATAACAGTGAACCACTCCTTCTAAAATACTAAATACCTCCTCATTTATTTTTGCAGCTTAGTAATATAGTGACTAAAGCATTTCCATTTGAAATATCAGCCGGGCTCAGTCTATTTCCAAATGTTTCGTGAACCACCGGGCCAAGTGTTAATATTTATTCTGGCCTTTCTATGCTATCTTCTTTCAATGTATTATATTTTAACTTTTATTTAATTTTTTTTATCACAATGCTTAGACTCAATGCACAATCTATATTCCTTATCACAATCAATGATTTTACTTAATTCTTGTTTTGCTAAATAGTCCATATACTCTTTATGGCAAGTAAACTTAATTATATTATCTTTATAATTTATATCAATAACTTAATTTCCTGTCTTATTTTTATCTTTCAATTGATTTCTATTTTTATCAATTAGAATATATATTGTTCCTTACTACAACTAATTATGTTTTTTATGAATTTTATAACGTTATTGAATTAGTCAATAACGGAAGTTACTATATATTTACCGTACATTATTGTTTAACTTAATAATTTTAAACTACTTCCCCAGCTGAGAATATTTAATACTTGTTTTGAGAATAGATGTCCTATGAGCATGTGTAATAATAATTGGTAGACACTGGCTGAAGTAATCCAACAAAATTAAGTCTTCTCTCCTAAATGCAACTAATGTATGTATGCATATATAGCATAGCTGATATCCACCTGAGAGGATTTGGTCCTTTCTATAATTAAAGGTTCATTCTTTCAATGTATCCTCCCAAATATTTTCATTTTCAATATGCCTTTTAATTTGAGTAGCGATTGGATTGTGTGAAGATAATACGTGTATGGAAATGTAAACTTAAATCAAATAAGCATGTTAAACGTTACCTGTGGAATTGTTATTTGTCAATGAAAATCTTTTATTTATTAATATGAATATAAAACATAATACTATAATCTGCTATTTCTCTTTGGATTGGGCATAGGAATTTATATTCTAGTTTCGCCATGCTTTTTAAGTTCAAACGACATATTGACAAATTAAATGATTACATAAATAAAGTTTTTTTTAAATTCTTTATATGTTATTAGTTTGAAAGTTTTGCACGCCACTTATAATGGGTAACCTACAATTTCACCAAATTCTAGCTTTCTAGCTCATTGAGAAGTATTAAAAACTCTCTGGACAGATACACATATTTACAAACATTCAGATATTATTATATTTTTATTACTATAGATAAAATAAGTCTTATACTATATATACTATAGATAAAATAAATCTTGTCAAAATTTAAAAAATACACAAAGAATGTTCGAATGAATTCTTAGAATTTCAAATTCAAATCTATTGGTATAATCTATTAAAGGAAACAGTTTTTAAGATGACACCATCTTAAAGCAGAAAACCAAATCACACAAGCATATATATTTAATTTGCCCTAGGTCACATACCAAAACTATGTGTCCTAGGTTCAAAGACTCTCCATGCCAAATTTTGTAAAAATTGTTGATTTCATTCGGTAGTAATCGTGAGACAAACAAACAGAGGCAAAGACGAAATGCCAAATGGTTGAGTTAAAAAAGAGGGCCTTGATCCACTTAGTAAATAATTTGACCAGCTTTCACTTTTAGAATTGTCAAAAGATACTAATATTTGTTAGGAAATATTCAATCAAACATTGTTTAAATAGATGCAATCACTTTGAATTAGACCCAGAATATCTTACATTTGACTTCACATGAGCTTATATGTTGTTTAGGCCCCTAGAGTCGGTGTTAGTTTTAGCGTCTGTTTACACAATCTCGTTGAATAATTCGAGAAACAGTACTCCCTTCTCAGTTTGGGGATGTTTGATGCGGTCATTCTGGCGTGAATGAGGAAACCCTCCTTACCAACTTAAAGCCGTTCCACGTGGCATAACCACATGAACACACTCCCAATAGCAAATACACATCCGAATGCGTATCCAAATATCTCGTCAGCTCGAGTGGAAGGAGATATTTACTATCAGGGTTTCATACAGCTCAAAGTCTACTCTACAATTTACAACTCAAAACTCACAACTTACAACCTCATTACAAGTGAATGTTTTACAATCAAAAGTGTGAATATAAAAGGTTCACAAAGTAAATAGTTTGACATGTACATTTTCTGCAAATGTAAAAAATATTAACATGTCAGCTTTTTTGTTTACAAGATAAATATTAACGTAGCCAGTCTGGTCCTATTGTTGCAGCATCTTAAAGTACAGAACAAATTGAAAATAAGTTGGTGAAAGATGTAGTTAAGGAACAAAATTTAATTTATTAAAATCAAGGAACACAAAACATTTCGTTTGGAGCTTTCTAAATCAGAGCTAAAAAAGAAAAATTATGAAATAAGGTGGATTATTTTAATTTATATTGGTATGAGTTTGTTTATCACCGTTAGGGATTAAGAAGGCTGTATATAGGGTAAGTGAACCAGAACTTGCGTGGAGGAAGAGTAGAAAATCACTTAGCAAAAATCGCCCTTAATACACCCAACCAAAATTCGAACCTTGGTCTACCCGTCAGTGGCAGTCTAGTCTACTGTGAGAGTCCATGCGAACACCAAAACGGGTGTTTTTTGTTTTAAGTCTTAACCTTACTAATAACAGCTGAATAATTCAATATAGCAGTATAATATACTATTTATGTACAAATAGTCAATTCAAATTGAACTTTCAAATTATTTTACTTCTATCCTAAGACATGTATAAAGTACTTCTTGATTTACGAATAGGCTACATGTAAATTACAAGAGGTTCTAAGATACCAAACTATAAACTAACTTGTAAAACACACTTGTAATGTGTTACATTTTACTTGCTCTACAGTGTTTACGTGTAGCCCTATAAAATGTAATTTTCTAATTTCTTACAAGTTACAAGTGAATTATCTTGTTTATTAAATACTTATTTCTTAATGAGACAGGCACACGAATAGCTATAAACTTGACAAAATAAAATGTTTTGGTTTACATTAATAATGTAATAAAACTGTATTATACAAATGTATATAATTATTGACCGAACAAAGCAAGATTTTGTTTGAATTTGATAATTTGCAATTAGCCTATCTGTCCGGATCTTTGTAACGTGATAATTGTCAAATGCGTGAAAGAATTTCAACAAATTTTGGCAAAGAAATTTAAACCTAAATTTAACCACTCACGGATATGGTTTTTTCTATATGGCTATCCGTTTCAATATGGCAGTCACTCAAAAGTGTCTCGATTAATATCTCATCTCAAGGGATTTAATTTATAATCCTAAGCAATCGATTCAATATTTAGGGTACATCTTTTAAACTTTTCGATATATATTGCGTGAGTGAAGTATTAAAACATGTAATCCACTCTTTGAGAATATAGTATACTTATGAATATAACGTTCATAGTTTTATAATTATGTAACTTGATCACCAAGTGAAAATCTCTACTTCAAATCAAAGGAGATACTAGATACTACAGCTGCTATTTCAAATTGGAATCCAAAGATAAATATTAATGCTTTAGTAATAATAAGAAGATGGATGGAGCGAGGTTTGTGGTTCACATAATTACTATCTATAGCTTATTGCGCTGCAAAATATTATGCTCTGCATCAAGTAGTTATTAAAAAGTAGCATGTTTAAAGATATAAAGTTAAATACAAAAATGAATTAGTTTTTTCTAAGGATATAAACAAAACAAACGTAATATAAAATGTTATTGAACAATTTAACATGGAGACACTAAAATTACCATGAATAAAATCTTTTCTGGGATTCATTACAATTTGTTAATAAGGGAGGTTGTAAATTTTGAAATTGAAAAATGAAATCATTTTGAATTGTGTATTTATTTCATATTTGAAAATTGAAATACCTTCCCCCTTGGAGATGGCAAATGGATTTTCTGAGAGCTGAATTGAATATTTTAAGTGCATTACTCCAATACACCATATTCAAGAATTTGGAAATGTTGAAAGGGGGTGTTGAACCTCACGCAACAGCAGAAAATACACAATAACTATTATTATTATTATTATATTAAGATAGTGCTATAATTTTCACTGAAGTTTTTGTGACATCGTCAAAATAATGATAACATAATTGAGATACGCCTCATGTCTGTAATTATAATAATTCATCCCTAAGCTTCAGATATACTTGATTGCATAGCGTCGATTTCTTCCAAATCGTCAAAACGTCAAAAAATGCTAACCGCGGCAGTTATAGCAGCCGTAAACAAACATGGCGTCCCGGTCCCCATTGGTGCGCATTGGGGGTCACGTGCATCACACTGGTCAGCAGTGTACAGTTTTGCCAACCTAGACCTCTACCCCTCAACCCCCATAACACCACTAAATCTACCTCATTTTCAGGGTGGATCTAGTGTCCAAAATATTCAAATAGCAGCTATCAGGGTCTCTGGCGTTGAAGAATCTTACTTTGTTTTTAGTTTTTTGAGCGAAAGAAAATACTAAGCTTGAATGTTAATTTCATTGTGTTATAGATTTTAAAGTAATCTAAGTATGAGGTGGGTTTTATTTATTTATGTTAATTATTATTTATTTGAGGTAATAAAAGTGCACTTTCTGAACCAACTGATTGTATCAGCATATGAAAATTTCTATAAGTGATAGCTAAAGGGACTAGCAATTTTTCTGGGAAAGCTATTTTCACATACCTTCCAGGGTTCTTTTACATGCCACAATTGGCATTGGATCAATGGCTCTATCTTCCCTCTAAAATAAATTGTGATACCGATTTTTAATGCCCAAGAAAAATCCATCGACCCAAGCTGGGTTATAACCCACAGACATCGGGTCCTGGGTCAAGCACTTAACCCCAAATTCAACGAGGTTGACTGCAAGGTTGGAATATGAAAATTTAATCGTATTCATGGTTGCACTGTTACAAGTAGGCTATAAGAGTTATTTTCTGAATTATGTAGTATTAACTTTCATAATAAATTAAAATAATTAGAATGTCAATTTTCAACACCATTTGTTTTATGTCAAGAAGTTTGGTGGTTCATTATATAGTGTGCACGTATTTAATTCAATATAATTTAAAATTGACTAAGCTTTTATTTTTTACCAAAAAGCTTCTACGATTAAATAAATACACATTATAAAATATAGCTTTAATAAATTCAAATATAGTTCGATTTTTCTAATGAGAGTTGGCAACAATGGTAACGCAGGCACAGATGCGATTTTTCTTTTATACATTATAACACGGTGTTTTTTTATACAAAGAAGCATGCAAATATTTAAAATTATAAAAATATTATGTGAATATTCTAGAAATGTAATACATTAATTTATATTATCAACAATAATACGGTTATGATAACTTTGTAATTTATGGTAGCCTATAATAAATTATATATTTTGTATGGAGGAAAAGGTTGAGAGCCCCATTTAAATTGAGAGTATAATTGTGCATAAAATTTGTTGAGCTCTGGCTATACAAATATATAATAACTACGCTAATGGTTTAGAGCTGAGTACGGTAAAATTTAGAGCAAATTCTCGTGGAGGGCGAGCGGCAAAATATATAAGAATAAACGCCCTCATTACAACCGACCGGTACTCGTACCTGGCATCTCCTTCACCAGCAAACCAAACTAAATTAGAGTGCGATTTAGTCCACGTGTCCACCAGTGTAGGTGTAAAAGTTATATATTGGATTAGCATATTCACTGAAAAACAAGATCAGAAATTAATGTGGTCACGTGACGAGCTCTAATCCCACAAGAAATCGGTGTGATTTGCGTAAGTCCATCTACATTGGTAGAAAAAAATCTCAGCGTTGAAGAATCATTCAAATTTTAAAACCAACCGATTCAATCAATGCACATGCTTCTAAACCAACCGACTCAATATGCGCATGCGCCTACCAAGCAAACAAGAAGGGATGTATAGTATACTCGCTTTGCTCGTTGGGGCTCTACCCCCAAACCCTCAATGAGCATGTAAGCTAATGTAATTCCAGAGCCGTTTTTTGATAGGTCTTACCGTTTAGCCTCAAGAGATCTTCAAAGAAAGGTCTGCACTGACTTTAAAGTTGCTCCACCGTTTTGAATTTTTTTTTTTTCGGGGGCTAATAATTAACATTTTGGAATTTTGGAATTTTCCCGTCGGTTACAGGCTAAGAAGCTATAAGTTTGACAAATTTCAAGTTTCTATCTCATTTGGAAGTAGATGAATATTAATGTCAGTCAATAAGTGAGTCCGCCGTGTGTCTTTATAATAGTATACTAATATTTACTGTTGTGAATTTAGCTCATTACCCGCTTCGGTGACAACATGGTATAAGGCACTACTCTTTCATTAGACTAAGCTGTCAATGACGGGGATATCGTGGTTCAAATCTCTCTCGGGTGTACCGAGGGCGATTTTCACAAAATTATTTTCTCTTTTACCTCCACAAAAACGCAAATACAATTCCTCTAAATATAATCTTCTTAGTACTTAAAAACCCCAGCGTAATTGTTACATAAGCGTATAACCAAACCAGGTTGTCCTATAAGACGTAGTGATAAAAAAAACATAGCTCATTAAATGAAAATCATGTAGTGTCGCCCTCGTTATGTATTTACTTGTTTCACTAGCAATGCAATGATTAGAAAACCTCCATGGCTATAATAATTTAAAATATATTTTTTTGTTACCACTAAATATAGTGATAGTAAGCTTTCTTTAAGGTTGCGTTGCAAAAAAACACTTTTTGGGTTAAAATACGTTTCTGATAACTTGTAAATTCCTGCACTACTCAACCAGATTCTGCTCTAAGCGTTCGGCAAACATGGGGATCAAGCTAAACGTTCGGCAAACATGGTGATAAAGCTAAACGTTCGGCAAACTTGGGGTTCAAGCTAAACGTTTGGCATACATGGAGATCAATCTAAACGTTTGGCAAGCATGGGGATCAAGCTAAACGTTTGGCAAGCATGGGGATCAAGCTAAACGTTTGGCATACATGGAGATCAATCTAAACGTTCGGCAAGCATGGGGATCAAGCTAAACGTTTGGCAAACATGGGGATCAAGCTAAACGTTCAGCAAACATGGGGATCAAGCTAAACGGTTGGCATACGTGGAGATCAAGCTAAACGTTCGGCAAACATGAGGACCAAGCTAAACGTTCGGCAAACATGGGGATCAAGCTAAACGTTCGGCAAACATGAGGATCAAGCTAAACGTTCGGCAAACATGAGAACCAAGCTAAACGTTCGGCAAACATGGGGATCAAGATAAAACGTTTGGCATACGTGGAGATCAAGCTAAACGTTCGGCAAACTTGGGGATCAAGATAAACTTTCGGCAAACATGGGGATCAAGATAAACGTTCGGCAAACATGAGGATCAAGCTAAACGTTCGGCAAACATGGGGATCAAGATAAACGTTTGGCATACGTGGAGATCAAGCTAAACGTTCGGCAAACATGGGGACCAAGCAAAACGTTTGGCAAACATGGGGATCAAGATAAACGTTCGGCAAACATGAGGATCAAGCTAAAGCTTTGGATTGCTTTAAAAAAAACCCATCAATAATGACTTGGAGAGAAAAATGGAAGACCACAATGTGGAAAATTTCATCCCCTATGCTGGCAATTATATGTGGTCACCATAGGAGTTATCAGCTCTTTATTATCAGGGAGAACAATATTAAGCTATTTCGTAACAAATGAATAACCGTATAGCGGAATTAATTATTTAAGGCCAGCTTCGGTGGCCGCATAGTCTAAGGTGTCACTTTCACAATAGACTAGATTACTGATGACAGGAAGTTTGGGGTTGGAGTCCTGTTCGGATGTACTGAGGGTGTTTTTTTCCCCTAAATTGTTTTCCACTCTCTCTTTACACACAAATGCGGGTACGCTTCCTCTAAACTTAACCTCCTTCATATTTAATATATTAGCATAATTATTACACGGCCGTGTAACCCAAACAAGTAGTAAGACGTGGTGCTAAAAATATATATTTATTTGCAAGTCATATAATAAATTAAACATGATTCCAAAAGTGGATTTTCAATTTTCCTAATAAACAATTCACTGTTTCTTACGATGGTAGGAATGTACTATCCAGGCAAAATATTGGTGGACANCCTTGGCGCCCCCCCCCCCCTTCCACTCACTAACAACATCCGTGGTGAGCACTTGACGTCAAACCGTGTGTCAAATAATTACAATAATTTAGCTCCTTTAATTATTTTATCTCTTAACTTTTGAACTGCTTGAGTTTGAGTTTGTGTATATATATAAATAGAGAGAGAAAGTTCCACTCATTTTCATTTATATTTAAGCTTTCCACAAAACTGCATCTTCTCTTACCAAGATTTTTCCAGGTTGGTGGATGTCCTGTTAAAAAGCTAAACGTACTGTGTCAAGACAGTTCATGCCGGTAACGTCTTGTTGAACAGGAAATAAGAATATTACGACTTTTGAAAGAAGGTGAGGTTTCAGTTCTCTCGTGGTAGAAAAATGTTAAGATCCTGTTAACGTTGAAATCCCGGCAGCCATAAAAATGTAGGACTAGTACACACATCTACCAAATGAAGTCGTCAAACTCAAAAAGCACTGTATTATGTATGAAAAGGCTTTTTCTTTTACAAACACTTTCAGTATACAAGATTTAATCTTTTATGTACTTTTATTTTTATTTTTTGTGTTCTACGCCTTTCTCTCAGCTCGTGATATCCATAGCACACTTTAGTGGTGTAGGAATGAGAAAGTTAGAATTTGAGGAACTTTACTTGCATTTGCGTGGAAGAAGAGTGTGAAACCATTTATAGGTTTCGAACCTCAACTTCCCCATCATAAGCAAGCCAGATTAGTCAATAATGACGCCTTAGTTCAGGAATATCCAACCTATTTTTGGCTAAGGGCAGGTTGAGTTCTTGAAGAATTTTCCGGAAGTCATATATGAAATTTGTAAAACCTAATACCCAAATATAATTTATTTTAAACATGAAACAATTATTTATTTTTAACAAATACATACTTACATACTTACATACATACATACATATATACATACATTCATACATACATAACATAACATAATATAACATCCATACCAATACAATTACAATACAATACAATACAATTACCATACACATACATATATATACATACATATGCATACATACATACATACATAACATAATATAACATAACATCCATACCAATACAATTACAATACAATCACAATATAAACCCATTGCAATACAATTACAATACACATACATACTTACATGCATACGTACATCCATACATACATACATACATACATAACATAACATAACATTCATACCAATACAATTACAATTACAATACAAAACAATTACAATACACATACATACATACATACATACATACATACATATACATACATACACATACATACATACATAAATAACATAACATAGCATAACATAGCATAACATCCATACCAATACAATTACTATAAATATATATATATACAGACATACACATACATACACACATATATACATACATACACACACATACAGTAGGCCCATGGCTTCTTTGGTACTGATTGACAGCTCACAGTTCACCCAGACCAAATTATGTATCCCTACGCCGAACCATTTGATCTGCAAAAACATGTGTTTAGCAGCTGTCAGAAGTCAGCTGTGAGCTGTCAGTCAGCAACAAAGAAGCCATGGGGCTACTGTACATACATATACACACATACATACATACATACACATACACACACATACACACATACACACACATACACACATACATACACATACACACAATTACACACACATACACATACATACATACATACATACATACATAAATATATACATACATAAGATTATGCCTACGATTCTGAAAACTACAAAGAAATTAACGAATATTTACATCAGAACCAAGAGCCTAATATGTAGTATTTAAATTTGAGCTGATGACCCGTACACAACGAACTCCAAAGCAGCAAGCGGGCTGTCGGTTATACATGCCTACCTTAGTTCATATGCCCATTGATATGTGTCCGAGGAAGGTTACACTTTTGTGATTTTCCTTTTGTTTATTCCATTCTGTTACATTTTCTACAAACTATTATTACAATACCTATCTTATATTAAGTTGTTAATACATGCATGGGTGTTGGTTTGGCATGGTCTAAACGCAGGCATGCCAAACTTGCCGGCCTATCCAAGATTATGTGCGGACCACAGATATTGTTACAAAACAACATACAATGTTAACTTATTTTTATATATTTCAACCTTGATGGTCTTGGGGTAAAGTGCTCTTCTTAGGATACAATATACATGGGTTCAAAACCAGCCCAGGCCAACGGATGTTTTTAGTGATAAAAATCCGTAGCACAACTTCCTTCGGAAAGGAAGTAAAGCCGTCAGTCCCATGTTGGTTGTGGTATGTAAAAGAACCCTGGAAAGTACGTTAAAATATCTTTCCCGGGAAAATTTGTAAGCCCTTTCGATCTCGATCATAGAAATTCTCGTGTTCTGATATAATCAGTCGTTCCAGAAACTGAACATTAAATAACTCAAATAATTAAATAAATGTCCTTTTTTATGAACATTGAAGAAGTACACAATTTGGGGTTATGACCCTTTAAAATCTGGGATTATTTGGGGAAATCTAGTAAGTAAGGATGAGGACTGTACCAAATTAAATTAATTCACTCACCAAAGATTGATTTCCCAAAATTGTTTAATTTGTGCACCAAATATGTGCAAGTGTTTGGCAGAATATTACTGTGTGAACAGCTGTTTTCTCTTATGAAAAGCAACATACACCCGATACATCACGGCGAACAGGCAGGCATTTGCAATAAATGTAAAAGTTAATTAAACACTTGATTTAGATTCAAACACACCATTTCTGCACAAATAAAACGGTTGATATTTCTGAGTAAAATATTAGGTGAGAACATTTTATGTAATCTTAATAGACTTTTGGTAAAAATATGGGTTTTAATATTAATTTTTTACGTAAGATGGTGAAGATTGAATTTGTTTTTAAACTCCGCCCGTTTGGTATCTCAATTGTTCAATGTGTCCCTTAATTTCCAACAAGATTGATGAGCCTGTTGTAACGCGTCACTCTCGTGTTGAACTGGACTATCGGAGATGGGGAGATACGGGTTTGAATTCCGGTCGTGTGTACTGAGGGTGGCTTTGGGAATTCATGTTAAGGCGGAATGGAAGAGAACACGAGTTACAGTAGTCAAAATAAATAAAATATTTCTTTAGTAGATGAGTTTTGTTTAATTTTCCATCAAAATTATTGAATCTATGTAATCGGTATAGTGGCATATTACGAAAAACATTTTAAACTAAGATAAATATGTATCATCAAATTCCAAAATGCTCTTGACAAATATTCAAGAACTGTTGAGATTGTTACATATAGATTATTTTTAACTAAAAGAAACTAATAAAGTAATACTTTATTTTTATTGTGTCATAAAAAAGTTTTGTTAAGTATTTTAGCACCATGTCTTACTACCCGTTTGGGCTGTACGCATATGTACTAATTATGATAGTGTGTCAGGGATGAGGGTGGTTTAATTTAGAGAAAATATACCCGTATTTGAATGAAGTAAATTGACCACTAGACCATACGTCCAATGAGACGTGTTGTTTTGTTAGTAAAAAGTGCAAAAATACTGACCATACCTCACGTTCTCTTCCATCCCACCTTAAGGGCATTCGATGATTAGAATTACTAAGATTTTTTGAGTTTATAACGTCTTGAAAGGTAATTTAACAAAGTGAGGTTAGGAGGGTTATCTCGGAAAAGATACTAAGTAGCAATGTTTCCGTCTATTCCAGCAACACCGAGCCAGCGTACGTTTTACCTGACCCTCTTCCTAGGCCTGGAATATTATACCCACTAGATGGCGCTTTCTTTACAATCGATACACTCAAAACAAGAAATTATATTATATGTGCAATTATCGATCCATAAATATTAATAAAACTAAGAAGCTAGGTTTAAACAGATTAATTCAAAATAGCAACATTGTGTACTAAAAATAAACATAGAATTAACATATTGGGGTAAAAAAAGGGCAGTATCTATATACTATTTAAAATGATGTAATTTTACTACTTTAAAAGTACTTGTACATAAAATATATTTTTCTTCAATATAGTATTAATATTTCACTGTGTACACTTATTATGAATTTCTAGGTATATTAAATTGCACTCTCATACATTAACTACTTTACCTTTACAATGCCACATAAAAAGCATAAAATATTATTATTAGAACCACGTCTTACTACCTGTTCGGGTTATAAGCACGCTAATGTGTAATGGTAGGGTGATTGTGAGATGAAATGTGAGGACCTACAGTTTAACGTGGAATCCGAACCACGGTGGAGGCCTGGCATTCCCCACATTCACAAGTTGTGATTAATACATTTCTTTTCAATGGTGGAGGAAGGGTTTGGCAATCAGATAAATCTGTGCCGGGACCGAGGATTGAACCCCGGAGCCCAGCACATAGCATAAAATAGCAAGTTATTCCCCTTATAACGCGTGAACTGAAACAATTTATTTATAGCTTATAATAAGTATACACCTGTTAAAATTGTGTGATACATTTTTTTTAATGTCTAATGACATTTTTTTTAAATGTCTAATGACATTTCCAAGAATTCATCTTTCCCCTCTACATCGTGCTCACCAGTTTCCGTGAGGGCAGCATCTTGTTGCCTCACCTTTTACTCTAATTACGAGAGGCGAATTGTCTTCTGGGTGTATACTTGAACACTGAGAGCGACAACTGAAAACAAATAATAAATCTCTCCTCGCGCTGTTGGGCAGAACGGACATAATGTGCTCAAAATTATCTCCCTACGGAATAGTAAACGTAAAGAACCCTCTGTAAGCTTTTACAGAGATTGCACCCTTCAACTATGTTTGTTAACATAACTGTTATCATTATTTTAATGAGATATACTGGCAGTAGGTACTGGCTCTAACAGCAACTTGACATTGTTCATATAATATAATGTATAGGTTTATGTTAAAGTGTAAGCATGTTATTTACTTAACCATATACATAGTTTGTTACATCCAGAATTGGTTGTATTGGTGCTACCAATATGAGTAAACGTTATATTAAAAAAAAATCAAATTGAAAGAAAATACAGATAACTGCGTTTCATAGGAAAATGTTTTATCACAGTTATAAAAAATAATACAGTAAGACTTCAATAAACATAACTAAATGGAAAGAATGATGGTCCATTCAACTGAAAGTACTAATTGACATTATTATTAGCACCGCATCTTACTACCCGTTCGGGTTATACGTACTTACGCTAACGTGTAATGGTAGGGTGATTGTGAGGTGAAATGGAGGACCTACAGTTTAACGTAGAATCCGAACCATGATGGAGGCCTGGCTTTTCACTCATTCACAAGCTGTGATTAATACACGTCTTGTCAGAGGTGAAGGAAGGGTTTGGTAATCAGAAAAATCTGTGCCGGGACCGGGGATTGAACCCCGGATTCCTAGAACAGAATTCTGACACCTTACCCCAAGACCACCAGGTCACCCTACTAATTAATAAAATAACCGATTAAATAAAAGAAGAAAACTATTTATTTTACTTACAGCATAGAAAAGTTATGTATTTATTGGATCATACAGTATGCTACTAACTAAATTGAGATAAGGTTTAAAAATCAAAGTGGAAATGAAGTGAATGATCCTGAATCTGGTGGGCAAGTATAACTTGAGGGTGGACGGGGCTGGAAGAAGTTTTTCTGCCTATAATACAGTAATAAGTAAAAACAAAATCTAGCCACAATCTGGATTAAGTTAAATCTAAATATCAAGGATTTACTGTTATATCAAAGACTAAGATGATATATTTCAATTTCACACGAAGAGAAAAGTATTATGGTTACCAAAAACACAGAACCTTAAATTTTGATAAAATGTCGACACTTTATGCATGACCTCCTGAAACCGAGAAAGTGGTGATGGCGATGGCGTCTGTCTGCCTGCCTGTATCTCGGACTATAGCCAAACTCATTTTACCGATCAGGTTAAAACCCTTAGTAGCTAGAGTTTTCATAAGGTTCTTTTAAGGTTTTTTTATAATTGGACATCTAACCCTTAAATTAAGGGTAGTTTACTGAAGAGCAAAAAGAGATAAGAATGAGTTTATCAAAATATGTTCTGATGATTTTGAGTAAATTTAGTATCTAGACATTGTTTAACATTACAACCAAAGTGGCTAATCAATTTTCATTTTTCTATATAAAAACCTTTAAGGGTACCTTAGATAAGATGAATATCCAATTTAAACCACATCTTCGTAACTATATTAAATTTGAAATATCTTAGTATTGTAAAGTATTCTAGAAAAATTAATAGTGAATATATTTTGATAAAATCAATAGTTTCTAAGCTATAACAAATGTATATTTGTTTATGGAGCTTAGAAATATCAAATTTATTGTTATGCTATTTGAAGAACAGATATGTTATTTTCTTATTGTTTTTGTTACAAAGTGTATTATTTAATTTATGACCTTTGGGGGAGTGTTTCTGCAGCAGATTATATTATTTCGTTTTAAGAATCTTAATAGTTTATAATAAATGTGTATATTTTAAGAAAAATAGAGAAATGTGCACAGTATCATTTACTTTTAACTATGTCTCTGGACTCATATGTTCCCTTATATTCAATTAAAATTTAGCTTGAACTTTTTTTTTTCTTTAGGAAAGTTTCTTTCGCCAGCCAATCAGGAAAAGAAGGGGTTTCCAATAGTTTTCATAAATTTCTTTTGTTCTGACAAACACAGAACTAGTATTGTTTTCAAGATAATTTTACACCTTTTCTTGTATTTTCTTTCGAAAATAAACTCATATTTTATTTTACTGTTTTTTCTTATTGGCACCGAATCTTACTACCCGTTTACTCTTATGGTTTTCGGGATAAGGAAGGTTAAATTTAGAGGAAGTGTTCCCGCATTTACGTAGAGGGAAATTGGAAAGCTATGTTTTAAACCACTCTCAGTGCACCCAACCGAGATTTGAACCTTGATCTCCCCGTCATCGGCCATCTAGTATACTGTGAGAGTAGCGCCTTAAGCCATGCGACCACCTAAGCGGGTTGATTTTAATATTTTTTCTTGTGTAAACTCCCAATATTTCCAGTTAACCTTAGTTTACTAGCTTACCTATTAGGGAAGGTTTTATAACAAGGAAAATAGAGTATATTTTCTAAAGGCAGCGTTATATCAAAATACAAAATTTTTAATTCCTCATATACAGAAATTATTATAATCATTAACATTTTAATTATCAATATTATGATGGTCCTCAACGTTTTATGTGCCTCCAAACTTTAAAAAATCAGGGTTTTACTATTCATATGTGTTATTACATGGGCTATATGGTTTGATGGATTTTACTCAACTTTTATATGTGTATAATATATATAGTCATACCTCAAGGTGAAATTTTGATTTCAATTATTCTAGCTCTAAAAATAAGCTAAGTATACTGATTAGTGATTACTAATATTTTTAAATTAGAATTTTTTCTCCCCATTTAATTAAAAACGGGTATCTGGATTTGGTTCTAATGTAAAATAGGACACTAAATATATTTTTCAGAAAATTACATATTTACTAGTGAATTACGGAAAACATATTTTTGAAAAATAAATTCCAAATTATTATTGTCTAAAATGAGAAAGTATGTACTAATATGTCATGCTATTTATTATTTAAGGGATAAGTGATTTACTTTTCATTATGATTTCATGAAAATTTAACTAAAAGCAATGAATGAGAAAAAAAATATTGAAATTCATGAGTAAACATCTAGAAGCAGGACGATAAAACTAAAGTTTGAATCAAAATGTAGAAAATCAACCTTAGACTACCAGTATGGGCTGCATATATCGGTCAATGTTGAACACAGCAGGTGATTTAGTCTATAATGAGCCAACCCTGATATTGTAGACATTTGTTGACGTGAACATAGAACTCAGATTCTATAACAAAAAATAGGACTATTTGGACACTATTCTAAACCTATACACGAATAGCAAATTAAATTAGTAGCGTGGGAGTCTGGAATTGAATAATTGTAGTTTGGACCTTTGTAATCATTCGAACACAAGATGGGATTTTGAAAGGAGCCCTCAAGCATGCAAGTAAAACTATTAGCGGCAGTTGAAGTAAAAATGTTATTTGTAATGAAATGAAAGAATACAGAAAATAATATATCGAGACTTAACAAACTATAGAATTTATATTTTGTCTGTGTTTTAACACTATTATTTCCAAACCAAAACCGCTGAAATTTACCATGTGTATTTAGGGATACATAAGAGTGTTAATCACAAGTCATATTATCTCGTCAGCCCTCGGAAAAAAGGAAGTATTGTGATTGTAAAAATAGTTGAATTCTATATTTTGATTGATGTCATTGTTTTAAGACCCTATAAACTTTTTTTTTCGTGATGCCCCTCTATCCCTCTGTGTGGAGGTGTGTCTATATATCAGCCTAGAGCTGAAACTATTTTACCAATCGGGCTAAAATCTGCTATATAGCGTTTTAATAAGGTTTCCTAGCGTGGTTTTTGGAATTTGATATATGCCTAAAATCAAGGGTAGTTTACTTAAGGGCAAAAATAGATTAAAGTGATTTTCTTAAATAAGGCTCTAACTATTTTGATTGAAATTCGTGTTTATCCACTGTTTAGTATTAAAAACAAAATACCGCATCCCATTTTTCTGACAAAAAATATCTTAAATAAACGGGTATTTCTAATTTTGATTATATCCCCACTAATATTTGAGATACGAAAAAACTTACTTTAAAAAGTTGTTTGAATCTTAAAAATAAAAAACTTTTACCTGAAGTATATTTTTATAAAACCCAAAGTTTCCAAGTTATAAGAATATATATATATGTATGTATATATATATATATATTTTAATGCAGATCTTGGAAATTAAGGATATTTGTTATCACCGCGTCTTACTACCTTTCCTAAATATGTATCTGTAACACTGTATATTATTTCATTTATGATCTTTGGTAGAATATTATTCTTTTTATATTGTGTTTATGCATCAATGTGTATTATTTCATTTAAAATATTGTAACGAGTTTACTTAGATATCTCTACAATTTTAAGTAAAATAGTGAAAAAATTTGTTCGGTGCAACGTCCCATTTATTTTATTTTAGTTTTACTTCAACTGCGAGTCTTAACCCTAATACCATCACAACCTGACCATGGTTTTCGTTGCTAATAAGATAGGTATAAAATTTAAAAAAATTGGCTCACTCAATTACCAAAAATAAATTCTAGTTTCAAATTCAAATAAAAAATTGAAAAGAAACTTTAACCTCAAATTTAAAGCGAAATTTCAATATTGAATTCAAATTGAAACTAAAGGAGTAGTTTCAACTTTAAATCCAAAGAGGAATTTCAGGAGTAATAACAACCTCAAATCCATGGAAAAATTTTAACCTCAAGTCCAAACAGAAATGTCAACCTCGAATCAAAAGAGAAATTATATTGAAAATATTAACCCCAATTACCCCAAAAAAATCTACCACGGATTTAAGCAGAAATTTCAGTAGAAATATCAACCTCAAATCTTAACAGAATTGTCAACCTCGAATCAAAAGAGAAATTTCAGTAGACATACTAACCTCAAATAACAAAGAGAAATTTCCTCAGGCAACGTCGAGAGCTTACAGCTTGTGATTCAAAGAGAGACGATGTTGCTCAAAGCTTCCCTCCCACATTTCTACCACGATATTATACCCATTATAGCACAATCTCTCTCATAAATAAACAATGTGTATGTGCATTGTGTGTGTGCGTGTGTGTGTGTGTGTGAGCGCGCGTGGGTGGGTCACTCACATGGCTGGGCAGAGCCCATTGATTCCGAATTCCAGTCTCAAGGCTCAATAAACCAGCCAGTTTGGTAGACCCATTTAAATGTATAGGGTTCAAATAACTCAATGGATGTTTAAGTGTATAAGAAATCAAAGAAAATATTCTAACTGAAGCGTTAAAAAAAAAGTTAAAAATTCTCTTTTGGGTTTTCTTAGACACGTCCCATTTCTTAAACCTAATGTTTTTAATAGTTTAAAAATCTACAACTTTTCATTGCATGTGCACACATATTTGACAAGTCATGTTTAACGTAGAGTTATTATTTAGTAACCGAGAAGCTGCCCTCAGTAGACCCAAACGAGATTCGAGCCCCGATTTCTCCGTCGTGAGAAGGCCAGTGTTAAACGAGAGTGACGTATTATACTAGTCGGCTAATGAAGCAGATCCCACCGATATTCTGAAGAAAGTTTCTTACATACGGCTAGAAAACAATGGGGAAGATAAGGTTTAGATATAGTTTCCTGGTTACTAACAGGTTTTTTGTTACATCCATTGTTGTTTCCCACTCGTGGCTCGGGTAAGTTTTTTATTCAAGCCATACATGTTGCCAATACAGGTTTTCTAGTCTTGTAGTAGCTTCATATGCCCTATAATCTAACTTAATACCAGGATAGGCACAGCATCCAGTTCCCAGCCGTTAATTCATCACTGTGAAAGTGTAAACCTACATTTCACCAATGAAAATTGTTTTGGCCATGCCAGGGATTGAACCTGGGACCCTTAGTTCAGTAGAGAGACAAACTACTGCATGAGCTAAGGTTTCTGATTGGCTATTAACGTGTAACAATTTATTATGAAAAGAAAATCAATAAAACCTAAGATTGTTTTGTTTTTGTCATCGTGTCTAACTACCCGTTTGGCTTATAGCCCATGTGTACTATTTACAATAATATGTTAGGGATGAAGAAGGTTGAATTGTAAAGAAAGTGTATTTGTATTTGCATGGGAAAGAGAGGATAACAATGTAGGAAAAGCCACACAGACTTCCCCGTCATCAACAATCCAATTTATTACGAGAGTGACGCCTCAAGGATCGGACCATTCGACTAATGAAGCGTGTCCTCAGATTGTTAATTTGTCATTTAGATAAAACTAACACATCTAATAAAAAAGTTAATATTTAATATTACCAGTACTTGAACCTTGGATACCCACATTATTTCGGATGCGGGCCAACCCCCAGTTTCATGAAGTTTGGTTTGATGGTAAAGGGGAAGTCTGGGTTTAAATCCCTGCTGGGTGTAAGTATATTGGGTGGTTTTTATTGTTTGTTTTTCTACTCTCCCTTATCGCAAGTGTGGTTGCATTTCCTCTCAAATCTATCTTACTGACATCTTCAACAATAGCGTAGTCAAAATATGTACAACCCGTACGGATAGTTAGATACGGAACAAAGATAAGTATCCGAATTATATGGGTAGATTCGCTATCCAACTAACGTGTAGGTCACGTGTCACTGTTCAGTATTTGCCGGAAAGAACGAATAGAGGAAATGAAGAAACCTGCAGGGCTGTTATGACCATTCGACGCAAAGTTTGTTACTACTACAAGTCACATTATTTGCAAGAAATATGTACCCTAGCTTAATTTAATATATCTCTTGCATAATTTTGCTTGCCTACGGTTTGAAATGAAAAAATACGAGGCATACATTATCCGATACACACAACATATTTTAGTCAAAAAATCATAAAATGAACTATGCATTAAAATACTATTGTTATACGGGGAAATTAATTAGTATGAGAAGTTGTAAAGAAACAATGTGTTTTTGTAATATGTATGCTTTACGACCATATGCTTTATTTTTCATATTTTTGTGTTTATACTGCAACAAGTGTGTCATATTATATTTTCTAAAAATAATTTGAGCAGTTTATAATGTAGACTTATCCTTATATTTAGGCCTATTTTAGTTAAAATAACTTTATTTTATAACCAAATCAATATATATGCCTTATAAAACTTTGTCTCAAAACAACACTTTTCAAACAGTAAATTAATATTTTGTATTTTTTCTTTCTTAATAGGCCTATTTTAAAACCGTTCTTTATTTTGACAAGTCAAAAAATGAATATTTAAAGATATAAACTTACAATAAGATGTTAAAAATTATATTTTGTATGATTGAGTTGAGTTGAAGTTAGATAAAGAAAATCTCCTAACTATGCGGTACTCAACTTGAACGTACATAGGCCTACTATGGCCTAATTTTGTTAATTTACAGTGTCGAAAAGGTTCTCACGTATAAGATTGAATCAAATATGTTGTGTGAAGATCTTATAAAATAAAATAGTTATTTTAAGTTGATGAAAGCGTTCAAGATCTCCCAAAAATAGTGTCTACACTGAATATTTTCGACAACTTTATGTCAAAACAATAGGCATTTATACACAGTCGGCCTAATAAGTTAACAATAAAGTGAAAGAGAGGGTGGTTTGGATGGTTAAAAATAATAAAATGCTTATTTTATTTAAAAGGAATTCTTGAGACTTTAGTTAAGTTATTAAGAATATCAGGATATTATATTTCTTTATAATGAGTGGTTTGCAATTTATTCACTTCGGGATAACTAGGTCTAACTACTAATTATCGGTTTCAGATAAATTTAGTAGACCTTTTATGATTAAAAACCTATGCCTAATTCAAACCACATGTAAACATTAAGCTATTGCCTATTTTGGTTATTTCCGGTCTTGGCTGCAATATTTCATAGGCCTACAACACACATTAATATGGAGAGTATTTACTGCTGTATGCACGATTCAGTTTAAATAGGCTTGCATTATCAAAGTTTTGTTGAGGCATCTTAAACAGATTATGCTTACTTTCTTGTTATCCTGTCAACTGGTCTGTTCATGTGTTTTAACCTAATAGGGTGTACGTAGATGATAAAGGTTGAGTTATAGAATTCAGATTTGTGTAGAGGGAAAGTGGAGAAACCTTTAGAAAAATTAAAACACGCATCATACTCTGCTCGAATTCAAATCCCAACCTCCCTATCATTGAAAAATTATACCAAAGAGACTAACGTCTTGGTCAATGTTGCCCCATTAGGTGGGTCAACATACTACTAACATCCCAAATATGTTGAAGCCTAACTAACCTCCACCTACCATAAAACCTACAAACAATTAATTTTAATATTGGAATATACCAATTATCAGTGTGTTATGGTGAATAATAATGCATTTTGAGAATATTGTATGTCAAAGAAAATATTCTTTGAACATTCAGGGTAAGCGTACTATCCCCACTCTTGTCCTATATTATGATATAGGCCTATTTAAAGTTAGATTATGTGAAACACACACAAAAACGTTTCGAGATTATTATATTGGGCTAGTAAGATGGCAAGTTTAAATCAGGTAACACAAAATACCTAATAAATTACAAAATATAGCAAAAATTACCTCGTAACGCAAACCAAAGGAATGAAAAATGTCTACGCAACTTAGCGTCACTCAACTAGTAAAATATTTGCGCTCGCGAGGAATTTGCTTTTGCAAAGTGGTCGGTCATAATAACTTTTGACGCAAAGTCTAGTATTCTAGTATTTCTCTGCTAAAGGTCGCAGATTCGTTTTGCGTCGTGGTCATAATAGCCCTGCGGGCCTATATTGTATAATGAACGGGAAGGTAAAATAAGTTGCATCGACATTTTTGTAATCCAACACTTTAAAAGAGTCGATTTGACTAAACGCAAACAAGATTTTTTCCAACGCTACTCTGGGTTTCAAAAGAATAATATAAAGCCCTCAAAAATATGTTCACTATCAGTCAGGATTGAAGCCAAGCTTTCCTAGCGAGTGCTGGTAGATTTGACTGTGCTATCAGCTCGGCTGACTAATGTACTTCGTAAGTAATAAGCCAGAGTATTTTAGTGCTTCGCGTCTTACTACCCTTCCGTGCTTCCCACATATTTACAATATATGAGTAGAGATAAGGAAGGTAGAATTTAAAGAAAACATACTTATATTTGCCTAGAGTGAGATGAGAAAGTATTGTGTAAAACTGAAAGTGTACTCTAACCTGAATCAAAACCTAGTATTATGAGAGAGAACAAGCAATGGACAAACTTCCCAATTATTATTGTGACACCAAGTATCCATTTCAGCCTCACCCTTAAATTAAACCTTCTCACACCACCCTTAGCTCATCCAATCTCTTTATACAGCCCCAAACAAGGTCTAGAACAAAGATAAAGGTATTGATTGAGCTCGGCTGCTAGCGTTTGCCCTCTGTTCTAAGCCAGCTATAATAAGCGCAAGGATTTTACCGAAATGATTTGAGGTATTTGAAATTAGTTCTCTCTAGTTCAAGTAATAGTATTTTCCCTTAAATTTTACTATCATTTCAATTAATTATACATTTATTTATTTTGTTTTTTAATGGAAGATACTCACTAGTACTTTATAATTATTTATCAATCAACTAAAACTAAAAAAGTCAAATTATTACATTTATAAGGGTGGTAGAACTTATAAGAAGTGTATCCACATTTAGGAGATAAAATCACTTTAAGAAAATCAGTCGGATTTTCAATATCTGAAAACTGGAAAATGTACTTACTATATTCCCAGGTCCTCATACGTCCAGTAATGCTATCCAATCCACCCTCCATTTGGAAACCCCATATGGACGTCCTTGTGGCACTTTTGATAAATATTAATAACACCTATAAAATAACGTTAATTTTATATTAAAATGTAATCAATAATGATAGAAAAAAGAATATCTGTTCTTTCTAAAAGTTTCTTCCTACGAAAATCTTACTATACCACCCTGTCACTGGCAAACCAGACAAGACGAGAGTGACGCCTCTGTCCGTTTTGTCATTTGAATTCATCTTTTTTGAGCTAGGCTTCAATGCGCGTATCTTGATAAATGATCTATCTTAAATAATATAGCGCAAACACAGCAAACATATCTCTAACCATTAGGGTCATTAGAAGAGGAGTTACAATATAGGCAAAGAATGATAAAATTGGAGACAATGAGAAAAAATGGAACACAAGTGAATGTTTTTTTTTATTGCAAACCCACTAATTGCCATTAGATGCAAATTATTTTTATTTTTTATCAAATACAATAAAATCCCGTTAGACCGAGCCCCGATAGCCCAAAATTCCGGATAATCCAGACACAATTTTTGGAAAATAAGGGGTAAAAAATAAGTCAAATTAAATATATTCTATTGGTTAAAAAGCTCAAATCTAAAAAAAAATTGTAAGGAACAATGATATATCTATCTAATAATAAAGACTTAATAGTTACATTTCGTAATCAACACGATGTGTTTTCCTATATGTAAAAATAATTACATTACATATTACGTGTAATACATTACTTAAATAAATTAAATTTGGTTGAACTCATTCATCTCTGATTTAAAATTAATGAAAATAGTGTATACCTCTACTCTCCCCTGTCCGAATTTTGGCTAATCCAAACAAGCTTCTGTCCCAATTATTTCGGATTGAGAGGGTTATAGTGTACTGATGCTACATTCTTTAATCCGTACAATTCCTCATTTTTTGGTCATGTTCGGTTGTAATGTTTCAGAAGCTACCACATCGTACTTGCGTAGATTTTCAGGTGAATAATTACCGAGTCGTTTGAATAAATCCAACATTTTATACTTTGATTTTTCTACACGCCAAAGATATCCTGTGAATTAACGTACGTAGGGTAAGGCAAAGCTCACATTAAAAGTTGCATCAGTATTGCTACATTCATTTCAGTTAAGACTGGAAGAGCGAATGATGGCGGTATGAAAAGGGTGGAGAGTGAGGTAAGTACAATAGATGTACTGGTACATTTTTCTGGTCTACTTTTGTTCCACGCATAGCTTGATTAAAATTTTTAGTAGCATATAAAATAATGTAAATTGGTATTTTGTCAAAGAACTGGAATACAAACAGCATTTGTAACAATGGAGGAGATATCGGCAAAACATTCAAGAGAAATATTGAATTACGCCCGCTTTGTCAGAACGGTCTTTGTTCCTTTCCTTTTCATCCCGCTTTTCCCCTAAATCCCCCTTTCCTTCTCCGTCTGCTCAATCCAAGATGTTAACTTGCTTTCCAACCTCTCCTGAGGCTATTCAAACTTCTTTTTGTACAAACGAGGAAAAAGGTACATGTAGATTTTTTTTTTCCTTTTTGTCATAGCCCGGATGACCCGGGGTATGGTATTCAAAATAAGTAAATCCTAAACATTGTTGAGACCGTATAAAATATATATAATTCTATTTTTAATAAATGGCTAGTCTACACGTAGTTGTGCCTCTTCATGTAAGTTCGTTTCAAGTACGTTCCAAATGTAGAAACTTGAAGTTTGAAGATTAAAATCCATGGAGCTTTTTAGTCTTCTGCGCATCCATACTTAAATTTGGGCTCCTGCAAGGTATAATAATTTCAAGACGAAGGACAAGAATATATTTTACAAAATGTACCACCATCTTGCTAAAGAGATGATGTGTAAGAAACACACTAAAAATCACTATGTGTAAAACAATTCCCAGTACGTTTAGCTGGAATTTGAACAGAGCGCTGTTATTCCTGATTTCAGCTGAGCATGCCAGTTGAACATATAGGTACTAATCTAACTCTGCCAGTCTTTTCACTAATCAGTCTTTTCACTAATCCAATGTTGTATTTTTACTACATTACTCTGTATTTATATGTAATCATAAATTGTACCAACATTTTTGCTCATTTATTTGTTTAAAATCGAAAATAAGGATTTATGTATACCAACTCAGTCACCGATATTAATTTATCAAACCTAGTTATATTTCAATATTAGTAGGCGTGAATTACAAGATATGATCGTTGTAGATTAGTATAGCTATATATTTAAATCAGCTAGCATACATATGCAGTTGTGATTCAACCCCCACATTTTATTAATGCCTTTATAATAAATTAGATAGAATGGATCCAACTTTCATTAGTTACGACAATTCAAACATTTATCAAATATACTTGAATAACTCCAACAATTTGAAAAGTTTATTTGGCATCAGTTCCTACCATATTGCCCAAATAATTCAAAGGTGTCACCTTAATTCAATTTCAATTTCTTCCGATCAGATACATCATCCCTTAGTAGAGAATATTCCCACGCACACAACAGGAAAATCCTCCATAACAATGAAAGTGCACGTAAAGCTGTCATAAAATACTTAAAAGCACACAGTTCTTTAGTTATCAGCTATATTGAGCTGTATGAGACATAGAATCAAGGCTTCAATACTACCCTTTATTTATTTATGGAGAACACAAAATGTGATGGATATAAAAAAGGTTTTATTCTTTTAGCAAAGCGTGCCGCTGAAAATTGAGTTTCAACATCCCACATTGAATTAAATAATATATATCAAATAAGATAAACTAAACTCAAAAATACTCAAACTTGAAACTTTTGTAACAATGTAATGTCCATTGATTCAATTAGATCGGCCAGAGGAGGATTCCAAAGTGGTTCTTGCCTTTGGCTTTCTCATCGTTGGCTGTTCAGGGTAAATATACTATTAAGTTTTCTTACCTCCAAGACTTTTATAAAATTTCTAGATATAAAGAGTGTTTTATCTAGTATTTTTCATTCCAAAGATGCAAATAAAAAATAAAATTATTACTGCGTTCATTTGATTTGATACTTTATGTGTAAACCCTAAAAACGTGGTTTGATAAATACATAACTAAGTTGAGTGCACTCATACTTCCGTGAACTTTAAATGCATGGACCAGTGTTTCTTGACATTTTTCAAATCATCGCAAACGTATTCAAAAATCCCAGCGACACTTAAAATTTCCTCTGGCTTTTTATGGCGCGTATCAACCTTGTTGTTTCATTTTAGAATAATATGTATAAAATATAGGAGAGGATAGGACTATATTTAAAGTGAATTTTGAACTGGATCATGATGTTATGGGATTTTATTGTGATGATTATGCGGATGTTGATGTGTACCCGTGTATGACTTACGGTGAGCAGTAAGTATAACGATTCCGGGTTTTATGGTGATGACGACGCGTGCATGTCTTACTGCGCACTTGTACACGGTTATATGATCTGATTTTATGTATTTGATTGAAATCAGATAAAACTTGATGTTTTACATAATTTATTTATTTGATTACACTTTCACTATAATAAAATTGATATTGATACAGTTTTTATATGATATTATTAATTTTCTATGTTAAGATAACTATATATTCTGAGTACTGTGTACTAATATATTACTGTCTACTGTGTCACTGTGTTCTGATATATTACTGTGTACTGTATTTCGGTTATATTACTATAATACTGGGAGTATTTATACAAATAAGCGGCTTATATATGACCTACCCCTTGCTTCTTGGACCCCTTGTAACCAGTGTTAAAACTAACTAATATTAAAGTCCCTGACAACCTGATGTTGTGAAGGCTAGCTTCCTATTGGGTAGAGAGAGGGAGCCAGCATGTCACATGATTTTTCTAATACAACGGAGTTGATCTTTTAGAGAAAATAAAGATTTAAAGCGCAATATATTGAAATTATTTCTGAAAACGCGTGATTCTCCGTGGATGAAGTATTAAAAAGAAACTTTACATACAGTTATTCAAAGAAAAATACACTTCAGCCATGACCTTTTGAATTATGAGAGGGGTTCAAAACAGTATCATTACAAGATCTTATGTCATAAGCAGGTGCGGTGTTTTGATGGTAGGGCCTATATAATTTTTTTCTTTCATCAAAGACGATGCTCAAGTGTACACTTCGCTTTCCCTGAATGGTAAGAGTATTACTTTGACAGACTAAACATGGATCTATTTTATAAGCTACGCCGTAGTGGAACATTGTAATATTTATACCTTTCAAAGTTAACGAAGAGTACGTAAATTATGTTCATCATCTCCTAACTGTGGAAACTTTTCTTTATGAGTCATTTTTGGTCATATTAGATTTTTATTTAATATTTTCTTGACTTGCTTCATTTTTAAGTATTTTATTAAATAATATATAAGTTTATTTTGTGATAATATTGACATTTTTCAAAAGCATACATTTTATTAAACACACATTTGTTGGAATGAGAATATAATTAGTACATTAACTTTGTATCATTTCTACTTGTTTTGTTACTTCTGAAGCAACCATTTTAAAACCATATTATATTCATCAGAATGCAGTAATCTAGTTTATAAAGGCACACATACTTTTTAGTGTCCATTAGTAAAGTGTGTGCTTGATTTAATCATGCACATTCATTACGAGGTTTTAAAAAATATTTTAAATATTTTTTGTAAATTTGAAATCACGGTTTAGATTTATGTGTGTAATTTTTAAGTCATTTTGACACATTTTGATACTCAAAGTCTGAATATTAGATATTTTTTGGCATATGATACTGTACGTAGCACAGACCACTCACCAATTATACACTGTTTTAAGATATTTTTGCAGAGTGTATACAGATTCAAAGAAACGCGTTTTAAAAATGGCGTTTTTAGTTCTTAACAAAAAAATTTTTTAAGTATTCACTGACGAACTAAAATAAATTGGAAGCCCGTTTGGATTGTTTGAAAAAGGAATCAACTTAAACTTGTAGTAGGCACAATCGAAAGTAGAAATAAATCTAGTAGTCTAATTCAATAATAATGGAGTCTGACACCTTGGCTTCAACAGTATCTAATAAGATAAGGGTGCTGAGTTTTATACCCGGCTGGACTGAAAATTGTATCACTAGTGAAATGGTGGTCTTCTCTTTCACAGTGATGAATTAACGACCGGGGTCTATATGTTCTGTCTAATATATATTTAAGTTAGTTTAAAAGTCGTGTACTGATATAATCAATCATTTCAGAAAGTGCATGATAAACACTCAAAATTTAAAAAAAGCTTGTACTGAACAATTAATATATTCGACATTTAATAGAAACAGCTAGAATATACAGCAATCAAGTTCATCCCACTTCGTTGATAAACAGTTAGCTAGCTTTATTTATTTATGTTTATGTTGTTCTTTCAATAAAAATAAAGTGTTTCTAAACACACATTAGGGAAACAATGTCTGGTGCATACCATTAACAGACCTTGTAGAACAATAAATATTATTTCCAATGTATTTTTAAGCAAAACCTTTATTTCAGTACAATAGATATTGGTAAGGCCCTATCCCACGAATTCTTTGTCCAGATACTGATCGAAAGTCGATATTTCAGTTTGTAAGGTTTCTTTCTATCGATTGTATTTCAAATTTAAAAAAGAATAGATGCTTCCCAAATATTACCTATTAGCCTTTGTTACCTACAATGTTGACAGGGTATTTACCACAAAGTCTTATTACCTCCCGTCTTGACTATCCACACATTTGTACTAATGGAGTAGGAAAAAGTAATTTAAATTTTAGAGCAAATGTGCCCATATTTCTTGGGGAGAGTAATTGATTAAAGAACCATTGTTTAGAAAACCGATATGTATCAAACTTAATAATTGACCATAAATGATAATTTATAAAAAAAATAAACCTTTTCAAATGTAAAAATGTTAAACGACGTTACGGGTTGCATCTTAATTTGACTCGCCTAGGCACTTCTATGCACTAATGCACTTAAGACACCAATGTACAAGTTGGAAAGAGATGGAATAAAAGGAGTGGTCCACCCTACAAGACTTCTTGCATATGGGTCGGTAGCACTTCCACTCTTCCTCCAACGAGTTTACACACTCCCTATACTATTTGCTCCTGAACAACGTTGAACTGATTTTTAAAATTCCCATTTTTCTTGTTTTCTTTTCTAGATAGACTGATGTATGCTTACAAGTAACTTTCCAATATACATCCTAGCAGGACGATTCTTATAAGCCATTTTTGTGACTAAGATAGCTGAGTTGTAGCAACACCACCTAGACTACACAAGGCCTCGGTGCTGCTGACCAAGATTACAGTGACGTCACTCATAGCCGGCCGTTATCTCAAC
>CABEEJ010004716.1:2224-59934 GCA_901482245.1 Timema douglasi | reverse complement strand
ATTTCATCTCACAATCACCCTACCATTACACATTAGCGTAAGTGCGTACAACCCGAACGGGTAGTAAGACGCGGTGCTAATAATTTTTTTTTGCCGGGAACATTGATATCATATTACTATATTATTAATGTTATTTTATAGGTATTGATAATATCCATCAAAATAAACATCTGACAAAAGTGACTTGACGTATCAATATGTGAATCTAGATCTAGTTACTTTTTTAGCTATCAGATAGGGCCCTTATGTGATAGCCTGTATTACATGAACAAATCCCGGGAAGTGAAATGCAAACTAGAACGTATAAATGGATTTAAAGTAAAGGAATGGAAAAAAGAGCATATTAGTTTTATACAATAACATTTTGAATCAATTTTATTTTAAATATCTATCATTTAAGAGGATATTAAGTTAAAATACCCTGCATTGTAATTTAGTTATCCTTCTTAATATTTAGAGTTATAGAGCAAAGCTTACTTATTAGTTGAAATTAAGCAAACTGCAAAACTCTTTAGTTGTTTTTAGCACCACGTCTTACTACCCGTTTGGGTTATAGGCTTATGTAGTAATTACGCTAATGGTTTTAGGGATTAGGAAGGTTATATTTTTAAGAAGTGTACCCACATTTGCATGGAGTGAGAGTGGAATACTATTTTAGAGAATCCACCCTCAGTACACCCGACAGCCTCGATCTCCCCGTCATCGGCAGTCTATTCTACTGCGAGAGTGGAGTCTTAGACCATGTGGCCACCAAATTCGGTTTTTCTTCAGTTAAACCAGTACTTCCTCACTGAAAGCAACGTTGAATTGACTTTATTTAACACTACATCTTGCTATCTGTTTAGTTTATGATAATTGAATTGACATAAAGACCTCTCCATCAACCCTATTTAAATGCGCCCATTTATGGGGTGATTTTGAATTAGCGTGACAAAATACAACAACAAAAAAAGTGTAAGCTGGTGTTATAACTACTATATTAGTTAATGAACCTATGATCAGCTATGTCCCCGTTTGTTGATATGGATCTTCAAACATTTGAAGTGTCACCTGAAGTCTAGGCAACTTTTCTGGCATGCCAGCAGCGCTACCGATAGATGATGGTATTGATACTATCGAAATGTGCCTCATCCAAGCATAGGTTAGTCATAATTATTACTGCGAGCTTGCCCCATCACACAGGTAACAGGTTCATGTCATACAATAGCGGAACATAGATGGAGGACTGCACATTCTGGGAGCTAGTTGGCATGCATGCATCTTGTTTACGGGTGTGATGGGGCCTGCTTCCAATAAGAATATGACCTTTGGTTGACTGGGGCATGACATTTCGATAGTATCAATACCACCATATATCGGTAACGCAGCAAAGTTTCCTGGAATTCAGGTGACACTTCAAATGTTTGATATTCCATAGCACCTTACGGAGATATCGCCAACCAAAGTTTTTTTTTTTTGCACGCTAATTAAAAAATCACCCTGTAGTCTTTAATGCTTCACCTCCTAGCTCAGGTTTAGAATCGGATAAAGCTAATACAAAATCGATTGTTATGCCTTCTTCTATGTGTATAAGTTTCTAAACAGCCATTCGGTTCTCAAATTTCCATTTAGAATACCAAACCATGATTCGAAACTAAGCCACCTGTCATACTCCACAAAGATATCCAAACGCTTTAGCGATCTTGTCTACGATATAACCATAGAATGCGGAGAAAATAAAAGGACTCATGTACGTATCAGACCAATTTACATAGTAATGTCCTTATCTGACATATATAAAAGTTAATAGATATACATTCACCTGTTCATACGCCAGGTCATGTTATATATACAGCCGTCACTTTTGTTGCATAATATCCCAATTAGAGCCAAGTAAGGAAATAGGTTTATAAGTGAACGCTGAAAAGCCTAAGCTTATGATCGCACAGAGAACACAAACTGAGAACGATTATTTAGAGATTACTTCGAAAAACATATCATTTGACCGGGCTAATGGGTTAAATATTTAGGAACAGTTTTAACTAACAAGGACTATATTTGATTAGCATTTAGGAAAATAATAAAATCGGATAATGCATGAAACTACCCGGTCAGTAAGCTGTTGACATTTTGCCTGCTTTCCAGGAATGTAAAACTCAGAATAAACTATAGGTGTGAAATATGGTTTCTCACCGTACATGACGAAAACAATCATGGGGTGTTCGAAAACAAGGTGATTAGGAACAATGTAAAGAGAATAGATGGGTAGCGCCATTTGGAAGAATTTGATTATGTCATTGCTTACGTCAGCCACGATACTACGTCACCCAGTACACAGCAGTTAGTAGTATGTCGTGCGGCCCATGTGTTTCGGGGCGGTTCTTTCATTTATCTTTATAATAATTTATTTATTTGTGTTTGCCTGGTAGTGGTTTTTTCGTGTAAAGTTAGTTACTTTATTATGTTTATCACTCACGTATATGTTTTAATAGGCTAATATAAAATACAGCAGTGATGTTCTAGTTAATCATTCAATAATAGCAACTATAATACTAAATATATGTATGGATGATAACTATATGTAGTTGTATTGTTCTTATCAAGCTGTTTATTATTTTATAATAGTTTTTCTTTTATATAATATTATATAATATATAGGATACAATTCATCGTTGAACAATCTGACTTTTAGGCTTTTTGTTAATTTATTTGCCTACGTTCTTAAATTTTAAATATATGTATTTATAAACAGACATACAAAATTCCTACCTTTGCTTTTGCACTCTTTGTAAATAATCAACGAAACTCAAAGGTAATAATATATCTTTTAACTCCTTTCTTAAGGATCCAGAAATTTTCCGTACATGGGAGCTCAAATATAAAAGGAAAGACACAATTAATACAAATTTTGCTCGAATATGTTCCATTCGTTTTGCCGATAGATACTTTGATATTTGTGGTGCTAAATTGAAAGTTAACTAAAATTCCAAGAACTTAAAAACAAATTGAATTTTGACATTGTTAATACAATAGTTCCAACACATAAGCAATTTTAAACATATTTTAATGGGTTTTTTAAAAGTGTAATCTACTCAGTTTTTCTCATTTATTTGGTGTGTATTTTAAACACGTATGAATATGTTTAATGTTCCCAAAAGTTATATTATAATTTCTAACAATAATTATTATTTACAAAGGACTTAATTTGTCTTCCATAAAGCATTATGAATGTTAAGCTATGTTCTCTCATGTCATTTTCAGTGATTCACTGAAGAATAATACAAAATGAACGTCAGAAAACTCATTTCATTAAACTGAATTATTATTTCACGCTTTAATTAAGAGTTAAAAGGAGTTATACTTTTATTAATGGTTGATTATTATCATTATTGAAAAATTAAAACCAAATGAACCGCGTGAACACGTACAAGAATTAATTAATTCGCTTTTATTTAAATGTAAAGATGTATTTAGATATTTACAGACAATACATTGTGTTGTCATAAGACTTCTCAAAAATGGTATTTAAGTGGTGAGATGAGCAAACCGACTCATTTTTGGACTGTTACAGACAATTTGAATGTCTGTGGAATATAAGTAGTGATTTGTATAAAATATAACAGCATTTGGTGCCATTTTAGTAAATTAAACAGTAGTTGATTGTTCTCAACATGATCATTATGATAAATTACACATGTAAACAAATTCCTTTAATTTTTATTTTCATTAAAAATGACTCACTTGAAATTATTATTATTATTATTATTATTATTAGCACCGCGTCTTACTACCCGTTCGGGTTATACGCACTTACGCTAATGTGTAATGGTAGGGTGATTGTGAGATGAAATGGAGGACCTACAGTTTAACGTGGAATCTGAACCACGGTGGAGGCCTGGCATTACTCACATTCACAAGATGTCTTGTCAGAGGTGAAGGAAGGGTTTGGTAATCAGATAAATGTGTGCCGGGACCGAGGATTGAACCCCGGCCACCAGCATAGAAGTTTGACACCTTACCCCTAGATCACCAGGTCACCCACTTGAAATTAATCATTGAAAGTGACGTGAGAACACGATTTAAGCGCTGGCTTGTGTACTGAGTGACGTCACACGCTCAGCCAACCAGATGTCTTATATTCTCTTTACATTGGTTAGGAAGATATTTGGTCCAAAAAGGGATGAGGCTACTGATGAGTGGAGGAGGTTGCATAATGATAAGTCACATACCCCGTACTCATCACAACACTTTGTTAGTATAATCAAGTCTTGCAGATTACGGTGGGCAGTACATGCAGCGTGAATGGAAGAATCTAGAACCTTGTTCAGGGTAATGACTGGCAAACCCAATGGGAGGAGACCTTTGGGAAGATCTCAACGATATAGGGTGTGATGAGCTGCACTGGGTAGAATTAGTTCAAGATAGGAATAAGCAGCGTGCTTTTCTAAATGCGGCAATAAACTTTCGAGTTCCTAATGCCATAGAGTAAATAATATCTCAACAATAGAATAATACTAATAATATTGTAAAATATTATTAAATATGACCGACAAAATATTTATTTGTATTAAAAAAAAAAGACTATTCCTATGAAAATTGGACTTTACGACCAAGTTCCCACGTTTCCTTTTAATAAAATAATAATAATAAAAAAGCCTTCCTACAGTCGAAGAAATGTGTCGTCCGCACTCGCTATGTCTTCGTAGACATCGTTACTTGTCCCGGCCAATAAGACATGCGCGCACCCTATATCCCACGGCCATCACACTCAGATTAGCATTGTTTCATATGTGAAGGTCTGGAGGTGTGTCTTGTCATGTGAGGGAACTGACAGCCCTGCAGGGGACTTATGCGCACAGCCAGGCAAAGAAACACACATGACTTTATCACCACCACACAGTGGGTGCGTGGCCAGTCTCGTATTTTTCCGGTTTAGTGGTGCTGGAGGGTTCAGGGTTCAAACCTCGACAGGATGAACTAAGGTGTTCTCTTTATTCCTTAATGAGATGTGGTGATGAAGGAGAATAATTATATTTGCTATCACCGCGTGTTACTTACCTGTTCATGTTATACGCATATTTGATAATCACTTTAATGGGGTTGGGATGAGGAAGGAAGCATTTTAGAGGTAATCTTACCCACATTTGCATAGAAGGGGTTTGGGACACCATTTAGGGGGGGGGAAACACTTAGTAGACCCAACCAGGATTCGAAACCTTGATCTCCCCGCTGATCAACAGTGGGCCAGTCTAACACGAGGATGACACCTTAGAGCAGGGGTCTTCAACCCACGGCCCGCAGGCCACCTGTGGCCAGTGGTAGCATTTTTTTTTTGCAGCCCACTGACTCAATGAAAAAATATAGATATATATTTTACATAATCAACTAATAAAATAAATACATATTTTTTAAACGTATTTTACGTTGTTTTATAAATAATTTCTTGCCTTTAACGCGCAGAAAAATATTGCGTTTTAATACAAATGTACTTTTAACCGGCAAATGACAACTCTAGTAGACAAGACAAATTGTGTTACCTTCTGATATGAACAATCTAAAAAATAGAAAAAACAACAAAGAACATACTTCACGAGAAATCCTTAATGTGAGTATAAGAATGAGCGAATACGAATATTTTAATATCTATTCAATCCTAATATTACCTGTACAGTACAATATTACGGCCCGCTGGCCAACAAGATACAGAAATGTTGGTCCTTGGACTCTGCCTTAGAGAACTTCTGTGACTAAAGCGGATAAAGATAGAATTTTTTATTATTATTTAGCACCGCGTCTTACTACCCGTTCGGCTTATACTCTTTAAGTACTAATTACGCTAATGGATTAGGAATTAGGAAGGTTGATTTAGAGGACGTTAACCCGCTTTTGCGTGGAGGGATAGTGGAAAACCATTTAGGAAAAACAACCCCCAGTTCACCCGACCGAGATTCGAACCTCAATATCCCCGTCCTCAGCAGTCGAGCTTAACACGACTAGCGCGTTAGCCAACTACGCCACCGAGGCGGGTGATAAAGATAGTAGAAACGATAAAATGGACAGATCGGTTGACTAATTAAGACGTTATAAAAAGAGTCAATGAAAATACAACAACTCTACAGGTGATTTGTAACGAAGAAAAGACAACTGGATGTGTCACGTGATGAGACGAAAGGGCTTATGGAGCTATCTCGTAGAAGTCAAAGATATCAGGGAGCCAGGAATACGATTAATGCAGCTAATGTATGACTTTTAACAAGAAAATAATAATATGAAGCTACCAACTTCAGTGGCCGTGTGGTTTAAGGCGTCCCTCTCGCAATAGAAATAGACTGTCGATGACGGGGAGATCGGGGTTCGATCCCGATCAGGTGTATCGAGAGTGGTTTCTCCTTAATGATTTACCACTCTCATTTCATGCAAATGCGGGTAAATTTCCTCTCAATTAAACCTTCCTGATCCCTAAAACCGATGGTGTAATTAGAACATAGGCGTATAGCCCGAACGGTTAGTGAGACGTGGTGTTTAAAAAAACTATTGAGGTCAAATATGCGTAAAAATTAAACTAAACGTGTCTATTAAAGCACTATTCTGTTTATTTTTGCCAAAAATAATTTTTTGCAGTAAAAAATTCAAAAACTACTGAACCAAACTCGTCTTACCCTCCATACTACCAGCGTAGATTTAGTTCTCTCTTGGTAGAGCGGACTATTTATTCCTCCTAATAATATTGGCTATTGTTTGATCGGACCACCTTTGTAGTAATGTATTCAGAGTTTATGACTACAGATCCAGAGGTCCTGGTTTCGCTACCAGGCACTTCCAAATTGTTCTGTGAAACAGTGGGTCTTGAACGGAGCCAACCCAGCCACGTGAGGGCAATAAGAGGGTCTACTTGAATGAAGAAGTAATGGCTCTGGTCTAGAAAACTGAGATTAACGACCATGACACCCTCTATCAGCAAATGTCTGTACTATCTTTGCCAAAAAATGTGGTGACTTCTTGGTCGGTATAGCTCGCTTGTGGGATGATTCCGTGAGGCTTTTTTTAAATTTATTTATTGGATTTGATAGATATGAACTATTTTTTAATACTCATGATTTAAAACATTTCCAGCTTTTCTCATTATAGATAAGAAACTACTAAATGTTCAGACAAGACCAATGAAACTTACACAGTATTATTATTCCTCTATACACAAGCTGGAATTAAAACTAACCTCCTCTCCCCCACTTTCCCTAAACTCCTCGAACTCCCGGTCACCCCCCTCCCCCGCCCCTCCCCCTTGTGCACGCATAACCCGTGTAGTTCTAATGTGGCCAGGATCCTATCATCTTGGTGTGCAAATATATTAAAATTCAATGGCCGGGGAGGGGTACGCCTAGACTCAGTGTCAATTTATGCATATTAATGAGCGCGCCTTTTCCTCTCCGTTCGTTCTATATCGGCCACCAGTCAATATATTCGGTTTCCTATTTGTTTTCCGCTAGGGCTAGTAAGAAGAGGGAAGAGAAAGAGAGAGAGAGAGATGGAATGGAGATGCCCAACCATGCGGCAAATATTCGCATACGCGTTTCATTTAGACTCTTGAGAGTGGATTGGAAAGCAAAGGGTTCTGGTTTTACTATCCGGGGAGTTATAATATCTTCAGAAGTTATTCGATATTCTACCGAAAATGTTGAGTACGATTTTGAACAACTAAATTGAAAGCAAGGCTAGAATTTATGTAATTGGAACACAGCGTTTTTTTTTAAAACTATCTGATCCATAATTCATATTTATAGCTACAGTTCAATTTTCATAGAAAGAGATTTTTTAAATAATACAAACATATTTTCTTGTGGTCTACAATCGGTGCAAAGAAAACTGGATCGGACATATCCTAAGGAAGAACTGTCTTATGCACGACGTAATAGAAGGAAAGGTTGAGGGAAAGAGGAGACTAGGAAGGAGGAGGATTCAAATATTGGATGACTTGAAGGAAAAAAAATTCTTGGAGCTGAGAAGGAGGCAGAGGACAGGGCGCATTGGCGGTCTAAGTTTACTGACAAAAGGAATGGACCTGTCGTGAGACAGAACACCTAGTAATAATCATAATAATAGTAACATTAATAAAAAAATTACTATAGTATTAATGAAATTTGATACATCTTCATGAGGGTGACCTGATGATATAGGGGCAAGGTGTCGGACTTCTGTGCTGGGGGACCGAGGTTCAATCCTCGGTCCGGGCACAGATTTATCTGATTGCAAACCCTTCCTTCACCTCTGACAAGACATTTATTAATCATAACTTGTGAATGTGTGGAATTCTAGGCCTTAACCATGGTTCGGATTCCACGTTAAATTGTAGCTCCTCCATTTCATCTCACAATCAGCCTTGCAACCATCATTGCACATTAACATAAGTGCGTACAGCCCGAACGGATAATAAGACGTTATCATGATGATGATAATAATAATAATAATAATAATAATAATAATACGTATTGATACCATTTACCAAAATCAACCATCACATTATTTGAAGTATTAATTATTCTGGCTGTTAGATAAGACCTTCCCATGGAAGTAAAAATACAATTTATTTGTTTGTTTACCGTATGCAATTTATGTTTTTTTTTCTTTTTACATCAACGACCATAAGGTTGCGTGATGTGATTTATATCCATCCGTACCTGGACATGCTATTATTAAGATTTAGTGGCCTGTCGACACATAAAGGTCATTAGCGCCAACTGGACATACTCAGCCCTGCAGCTGGTTAGTGCAGCCCTCAACATCTGGTAGATATCCCGCTTACCAGGAGAGTTCAGGAAGTGTGATAACTAACTACCTGTTACCCGCTTGGTGGACGCATGTTATAATGCAACATTGAGCTACAAAAGGAACCGCCCCATGTTAACCTTCACGCATAACTCTCTATTTGATTCATACTACCCACTCCAAATAGTATCGAGACTAATTATCTTCCTACAATAGTACTCTTCTCTATTGTAGTTCTCGTAGTTTCGTTCTATATCATTAACAATTCTGAACAATATAAAACAAGAATATAAAACAAAAATAATCTTTATACAAAATGAAACTGTTCATGTACTTACCGATTGTATCTTCTGGATAGAGCAACCACTAAAACGGGCCAACACACGTGGAATCCTAGCTGGGGGAGTGGACCGAGCGAGCTATGATGTTACAACAGCTGACGTCCACAACAACTTGATCAACGATACACTAAAGTGGGGCGACCAGGAATTGCCTTGACTAGAGGAAGACTGCTTACCTGCCCTCTGATGGTAGAGACTTGAATTACATCCACAACATCAGGAGATTGAAGAAATATCGTTTGGTAGTCAGATGGATCTCTGACAACAAGTGGTCTACGTGATGATCGAAAGCTTCTAGAAGGCCGAATTGACGTCACCGACCGACTGTTCTGTTCTCCCACCTTGCGTCCCTAGCACCCTAGCAACGAAACCCTATAAAGAGTGATGTTTGTGTATTTTATTAATGACCATTCGGTTTCAACGCTTCAAGGAGGAGTGCTGTCCTGGACTTGGACAATGTCAGGATAAACATTCATGCATTGTTAGCCAGATTAGGTGTCGTAATTTTTCTATTCTTAAATGTGTTTTTTTTTATTTGAACCCATATTTTGAAATGAAACTCTCTTTACCTTCTGTCGCCACTTGGGCGCTAAGGTCTGTCACAATACTTAGACTTTTTAGATCGCCACAATTATCAATTGATTTTGTTTTGTACGTGTTAAATGTAAATTATTTTGAAATTGTGGTTACCAGTAATTGTATTTGCATTTTTAGGGTAGATCTTTCCTTTGCAGATTGAGTTTTGAAGTATTGATTAAAGTATCGTAACTTTATCTGATCGATAAAATTAATATATTATGAAACGAATTGACATTAATATATTTTCCAAATCTTTTCCTATGCTTTGCTTTAAGTATTGTATTATCACCATTACTAACAAGTATAGTTCTTGTTGACGTTTCCAATTTTTGTGTCGAGATTCGATAGTCCCGCGGGAGTTTGACTAAAGTCTGTAAGCCAAACTCTCATGCCATTTAAAATATCTGAGAGATATTTAATATTTATATCAACGTTTTGAAGTCTGTATTCACTGGAGTGAATCAGACACTTTGGTAACAATTTAAAGATGCCCTTAAGGCTCTTATTTTGTCATTATATAATTTCCTGATGGATATTATTTGCAATAATTGTTTGTACTGTAATCAACATTATGGGTCGTACTGTCTCTTCAAGATTGACCCATTTGATTGTAGGATAGGTTACGTGTTTTGTAACATCCCCTCAATTTAAATGCACGAAATAATATATATGAAGTTATTATTTAATTTTGATTTTCAACATAACTCAGTTTGATTTTTGAGACCATGTAAAGTATTCTGTTCTCTTGTTATTTCTTTGAAGAAACCATTCATATTGTTATTTTTTAAATCTCGCAAATTTTTTACCTTTTTGTAAGTTCCTTAGATTACCCCCATTCCCTTTTATATTATTTGTGGTCGTAATTAAAAGAAAGTAGAGTGGGTGTAACACTAACGCGCTACTCTCGCAGTAGACCAGAATGACGATGAAGGGAAGATAGAGGTTCGAATCTCAGTCGAGTGTATTATTATTTAGCACCGCGTCTTACTACCCGTTCGGGTTATACGCTTTAAGTACTAATTACTCTAATGCATTAGGAATTGTGAAGGTTGAATTAGAGGAAGTGAACCCGCATTTGCGTGGAGGGAGAGTGGAAAACCATTTAGGAAAAACCACCCCCAGTTCACCCGACCGAGATTCGAAACTCGATCTCCCCGTCCTCAGCAGTCGAGCTCAACACGACTAGCGCGTTAGCCAACTACGCCACCGAGGTGGGTCAGTCGAGTGTACTGTGGATGTTTTTTCCTAAATTGTTTTCCATTATCTTTCCACATCAATGTGGGCACACACCTTTCCTAATCCCTAAAACCACTAGTGTAATTAATACATAAGCGTGTAAGCTGAACGGGTAGTATGACGTGGTGCTAAAAAAACTCATTACCTTTCACATGAGCGAGCGCGAAAGGGCTTACAAATTTTTACCGGAAAGTTATTTTCACATACCTTCAAGGGTTATATTACATGCCACAATTTAAATGGGACCGACATTTCTATTTCCCCTCCAAAAAAAAGTTGTACTACGAAATTTTATCGCTTAAGATAGATCCGTCGACATCGGCTGAATTTGAACCAATGAACTTCGGGTCCTGAGGCCAGAACTTTATTCTAAGACCACCGAGGTCAACTTAATGTTAATTAGGTTTTATGAATATCCTTAATATCAAATATTTGGTGACTGCACAGTATATTTTAGTTCGAATTAAGATAAAATATAAAGTTTATTTATAAACATATAAAAAAGTGCTTACAATGTATTTACTGTATTTTAATCAAGATTATGTTTCACTTGTTTTTTTTTTTTGTTTTCAGTGTAGACAAATAATCAAAATAAACTCAACTGATAAATTAGCCTCTCACCAGTTGTCGGCTATCATGCTATTGTTTTAGTTTTGGAATATTTTATATCTTCCTTCTTGAAATATTTTATAGCTATGAAAACAAACTTTTGAAATTCCTGTTTATGTTTATTTGGTGTCTTGGCTCAAGACAGCACTATTTTATTTTAAATTGTCACACGAGTCTAGACCTTACAGACTCCTTGGTATGGGACCATTTTTCCATATCTGTTTGTGTTTTATCCGCGCCTCTCTTGAACTAAGACTAGGTAATATTTAAAGTACGCAACTTAGACATGCATAGTATTTTTCTATCTACTTTAGTTTTTGATAATATTTTTCTCTGAACATTGCCAAATCCATTTCATTTTACATCTTATTCCAGACAATACTAGCTTGGTTTCGGAAATTATCAAACGTCCGATTCATAGACTGAAACAAAAGTAGTTTTAAATATAGCTATTAATATTGTTAGACGCATGGGCAAAGGTAATTTTTTTAATTCAAATTTTAGCGCATCAGTTTAAAAAAAATCATATTTCTTATAATTTAAGTTTTGATTAAATAGTATTTTGTAGCCTTTCAAGCTAAGCTATTAAAATATATTTAAAAGTTACTCTTACGCACTTCGATGATCGAATTGTATGTGGCATCACTCTTGCAATAGACTGGACTTTTGATGTCATGGAGATCGGGGTTTTATATCCTGTTCGGATAGGTCAAGGAGGTTTTTCCTAAATAGTTTTAATCCCTCCCTCCACGCAAATGAGGGTAAATCTCCCATGAATTCAACCTACCTCTTCCCTAACACATTATCGTAACTAGCATAGGCCTATATACATACAGCCCCAATTGGCTGGGGGACGCGGTGCTAACATAAAATAATGCTTACCAAGGTGCGGTAGAGGGGGATGCGAGTAAAAACCAATATTTTTGCACTTTTTATATCAAAACATTTTTTTGGTCAAAATAAATCAAATATGTATCCAGTAAAAAACATAGAGTTTAATTTTATTCACATGGTGATATCAACATTTCTTGAATATCTGTCAAGGATGTCCTGGAATTTAATGACCAATTTTTCTTTTCATTTAAAAAGTTTCTCATTTAACGCCGCTATGATCATGATATATATTCCTGCTGCATTATACATTAAATTATAAATATTTTCTTAGATGTTTGTAGTTTTAACATGCCTTAAGTGTTCTTTATTAATTGTTTAAGATCAGAATAGTAAGTTTCACAATTTTTACATCTAATTTCTTTTGTCTTGAGAGTAATTTCATATCAAGTTACTTACCTTTTAATAACGTACTACCCGCCTCGGTGGCATAGTTGGCTAACGCGCTAGTCGTGTTGAGCTCGACTGTTGAGGACGGGGAGATCGAGGTTCGAATCTCGGTCGGGTGAACTGGGAAGTGGCTTTTCCTAAATGGTTTTCCACTCTCCCTCCACGCAAATGTGGGTTCACTTCCTCTAATGTAACCGTCCCAATTCCTAATCCATTAGCGTAATTAGTACTTAAAGCGTATAACCCGAACGGGTAGTCAGACGCGGTGCTTAGTAATAATAATAATACCGTACTACTTAAAATGTTGTGACTGCTTTATATATTCTACACCTAATACCTACATATTTCCTTCCAACTATACGATTTTTTTATATTCAATAAGCAACTGAATTATATTTTGTTAACTATTATTATTATCATCTTACTTAATGAAATATTAAAAATTTCTTTAAAAATTGTAGCTATTAATTCATAAAATTAATTATATTAAAGCCATATTTTTATTCAGTTATTTATATTTTCAATACAATAGTGATTTAAAATTTTTATGAGAGAGAACTAATATAAAATGAGACATTGAAAATTTGAGGAATCTTTAGTGACATTAATTCTGATAAAATTTCAAATAATTAAATTGTGTAGGCTTTTGTTTTACCGATCCTATGAACAATTCTCACACATTCACGGGTTCAAACGATTATTTTACGAACATATTAAAAAAATAATTGCAAATACATAACTGTTTATTTAAATTAAAAAGATTTCTTCTTATTGTGAATTAAAAATGAAAGTGTTTTTTTGTAAATTTATGAAAACTCAACTCTCTAATATCCCTTGAGGAAATCTCGCCATAAGAAAACTAAACTAAGGATCTGCTAAACTTGAGAAACACCCTGTACAGTGCGTGAAACGACTACAATGACACCCTTCCCCCCACCATCTTCCCAGTAGACATAAGTGTAAGATATTGTGCGTTGAGATTTCGTATGAGTTTAAAACATTTTTCCTCCCCTCCAACGTCTGAATTATTCATGAAAGATTGTAGTAAATTAAAATGAAATTTTCCTTCAAGTGTGAGCGTAAAATTTCTTTTTTTAAGATTGTGAAAGTAAGATAAGGTGGAATTGACGCCCATAACAAGAAGACAAAATTAAAACATTAAAAAAAAAGGGGGAGTACATTCAAGAGCAAAACGACATTCACCCCACTTGATTATTTATTTCACCCTTAAACTTATAAATTATTTCAATTGTCTACCTATTAAATTAAATTAAGTTAAATTATTTCACCTACATTTAAACGAGTCCGTAGACTCAACAGGCCGTTAAATTTTAAAATTTCTACTTAGATAGATGTGAGTCTGTAGACACCAACATCATTTAATTTACAAACAAGGAAGTTCTAAAGGAACATTTAAATAACAGGTTTAAGAAAAGTTATCTTTTACAAGTTGTATTTGACGGGTTTCACTATTTTAGATAATAGAAGCTATCAACGGTAGCTAGACGAGCGATCATCTTCGTAACTAATTGAGCAGGATGCTAATTTAATAAGTATTAGATTATTTCAAGAAAACATCAACAGCGCCATCTCTAGTAAGAAATAATATTATTATTATTATCACGTCTTACCACCCATTCGGGTTGTACACACTTAACGCTAATGTGTAATGGTAGGGTGATTGTGAGATGAAATGGGGAACCTGCAGTTTAACGTGGGATCCAAACCACGGTGAAGGCCTGGAATTCCCCACTCTTACAAGCTCTGACTAATACACGTCTTGTCAGAGGTGAAGGAAGGGTTTGGTAATCAGATAAATCTGTACCTGGACCGAGGATTGAACCCCGGACCCCCAGCTCAGAAGTCCGACAACTTACCCCTAGACCACCAGGTCACCGACTAGTGAGTATGAAACAGACTGGCGAACTAAAGATAGATTAAAGAAGTTTTTTGTTTGTTTATATTAAAGGGACAGATATTCGCCAACCCGCTTAGTAGTGTAATAGTCAGTGCACTTGGCTACAAGCCTAGGGGTCCCGGGTTCGATTCCCGGCTGGCACCTTGGGTATTTTTCCCTTAAGGGAAATGTTCCCAATGGCTACCAGTGGCTGGTAGATTATGCTTAAGTTAGGTTTAGACTCACCCCGACTCCACAACTTCGTAATAATTATCATCACATCATCTCTTTGCGGGTACGGCATGTAGACGACCACCATAATTGTACCCTAGGCAACGCTCTATTCCCCAGACCGGCTTATACAGTAGTCTACACATAAGGCGATAGAACCTGGATGTCAAATTTCCTCCCGTTCATATATGCCATACGATAATAAAAAAAAGCTGATACCAGTGGAAAATTTGTCCAAATAAACTACTATATTAATACTAGTAGATACTTTTCTCTTTCTTGGTTTTAATTTTTGCTTAATAGATTATTGTTATTAAAGATATTTAAAATATGTTTGTTATTTTTAATATTTTCTACACTTTAAATGTTAAGAAACAACACAATCATAAAGTAATATTACTTACTTACTCTATGGCACTAGTAAATCTCCAAGTACAATAATATTTTTGTTCTGTAATAGGAATTAATTATTTCAGGCTAATTAATTCTTGCAGATTATTTCATTTATGTGGCAGTGTTTCTACCCCTTAAGGATAAAGGAATCAGATAGAAACCCTAAATGTAGGTTCTAGATTTTATATTCAAAAGGGATTCCAACCATAATCTCACGTGCCGAGATTGCGTTCAACTAAATTTTCCCTTAACGTAACATAAAGAAACATAATGTGCTCAGGATGTATATAACGTAACGACTCAAGAAAAACACATCCATTAAAGTTGGACTGTTTTAAAACAAATTGTTCACTAAAATTGAATTCTACCGTTTAGTGTTGATTGGCCGTAGAGTACTTGCAATAGAAACTTGCTATAGATACAAAATAATGTGCAAGAAGATGCCACGACTTATTGGTGACTGGTGATCGCTAAGCAAGAACTATACCGAAGAAGGTGACCTGGTGGTTTAGGGGTAAGGTGTCAGACTTCTGTGCTGGCGGCCGGGTTTCAATCCTCGGTCGTGGCAAAGATTTATCTGATTACCAAAACCTTCCTTCCCCTCTGAAAAGACATCTTGTGAATGCGGGGAATGTCAGGCCTCCACCGTGGTTCGGATCCCACGTTAAACTGTAGGTCCTCCATTTCATCTCACAATCACCTCTACCATTACACATTAGCGTAAGTGCGTATAACCCGAACGGGTAGTAAGACGTGGTGCTAATAATAATAATAATAATAATAATATCGAAGAAAACGTCTGCACTCTATAAACAAATGAAGCACTAAATAGCCGTGTTGATGTTAACATGATTGGCTAACAGGAACACGTGGTACAGTTCACTGTGGGAGTGTACGAGAAGCGGAAAAATATTAGTTTATTGCAGTTTTAATAGCCTAGTAAAAGAACATATTTTTTTTGCCAAAATAAATCAAATATTTCTCCAGTGGAAATATTAGAGTTTAATTTTCTTCCCACGAAGATACCAACAGTTCTTGAACATCTGTCGTAAGCCTCGTGGCGTTAAACGATAAATGTTTAGAATAGTAAAAAAAAAAAAAGAAGTTTTCATTAAATTACAGAATTCAATAACTTTTTAGGTCATCATGTGAAATGTTTCTATTAAATAAATATTTAATTTAATTTGACCAAAAACATAAGATTTTGATATAAAAACAGCAAAGGCATTGTTCTTTTCTCACTTCCCCTACGCTCTCATCTTGACATAACATACCTTAGAGAGAAATTTACCCTCTGTATAACTCTTACGTTAAATGAAAGTCTAATCAACCTTAATTTAAGTACATCGTGATAGATTGCATTTTAAAACACGAGAAGAACCTTCATATTAAATTAGCTACGCGTACTGAAGGTGTTTCTTTCGCTCAGTGGTTTCCCACTATCCCTCCACGCGAGTGAGGGTACATTTCCTCTAAATTCTACTTTACTTCCGTTAGTATAGTTGAACTTCGTATATCTCGGACGAGTAGTAAGACCAGACACGCTTCGGTGGACGCCTGGTATAAGGTGCTACTCTCGCAATAGACTAGAATGCCGATGACGGGGAGATAAAAGTTCAAATATAGGTCGGGCGTCCTGAGGGTGGTATTTCCTAAAATGGTTTTCAATTATCCCCTTACACAAATGAGGGTGCACTTCCCCTAAATTAAACCTTCTTAATCCCCCAACACTAAAGTGTAATTAGTACATATGCGTATTACCATAATGGGTAGTAAGACGTGGTGCTAAAAAAAACCCTGAGAAGCGGGTAACAAAAAAGTCACGCTTTTGATTTTGGTTAGTGACACACACACTATCTTCCTGATCAACTCACGAACTCATATTTAACCTCATGTTTTTTGTTAAGTCTTTAGAGACGGTAGCTACTTCTAGAAAATATTAGGGCACCCGCCCGCATCCACTGATTCAGAACCTGCGGTTTACCACTGCCCAATTTTATTTATTTATTATTAAAGAAAATAATATTTAGCAACGCGTCTTACTACCCGTTCGGGTTATACGCACTTACGCTAAAGTGTTATGGTAGGGTGATAGTGAGATGAAATGGAGGACCTACAGTTTAACACGGGATACGAACCACGGTGGAGGCTTGACATTACACACATTCAAAAGTTGGGATTAATACACGTCTTGTCAGAGGTGAAGTAAGGGTTTGGTAATCGGATAAATCTGTGCCAGGACGGAGGATTGAACCACGGGCCCCTAGAACAAAACTCTGACGCCTTACCCCTAGACCGCCAGGTCGACACAGCCCATACTTACTGAAAATGTGTGTCTCACAGTATCCTGGAAGAAAATTAAAGGGAAACTCTCGGTGGAAGATGTGAAATAACAAATTATTCAAATAAAAATATGTATATTAAGAGGTCATGATTGCATTTTATTATGCATTTAATTGATTAGTAAAAAATGTATGTATATATATTTATAATGTTAAATTGTTTTGTGAAAGTGTTTATGCGTACATATTTCATAATAATTTTTCTTTTAGATTAATACATATTTTTTTCAGTAAAATTTGAAAGATTCTTTCAAACGAAAATACAATTTGTATAGGTATGGAAAATTATTGTTTAGTAAGTGTTGTTTATAGGCCAATATTAAGTTGATGGGAATATTACATATATCTTCGGCCCGCACTGCAAACCGGTAGTAAGATTTAACCCTTGGGATGCAAAACGCTGCACCATCCTGATTTAGATGAAGTCATAACTCTAGCGTTGAAAATTATTATTAAAACATAACCAAGCTTGGTCTAGTCTCAATATAAAGTCAAGACAGATTAGAAATATAAGTTAGTTAAGAGGTAGATAGATGTCTTGTAAAGACAATTTGTGCTCTTGGCATAAAATACAATTATTTTTATAAGTTATTACTTTTATAAAATAGTCCATGGCCTTTACTTACCTAATTTTTATTATTTGAGACCTCACTACCTGTTCACCTATGTCTTACTTAACATAATCATTTATCGATAACAATTAGAATTATAGCCGTAACTTGTACCGACACATGTTTCTGTTGTTTCTTGTAAATTCACCCCTATTTATTACAAATACAATAAATCTTTCTTGGGTTTTACAAAATTAATTTCTAAATTTCTTTATGTATTCAGATATTTTACAATAATATAATACATCATTTATAAGAGTTTAGAAGGCTCTTCATAAAGTAAATAGGCCTATACATTTACAAGAATAACATAACTATATAAATATACAACAATTTTTTACAGATCAGTGGATTATTCATATTATTAGGAAATACTTAATGTTTATAAATACCTAAACGAGGGATGAATGTTTAGAGTGAGGTATAACAAAAATTACAAACGTAGAAAAATAGGAGAGTTAAAATAAAATGAGAATAAAATGTAAAAACAAACAGAGCTATTTACGATAAATTAAACATAGTGAATTCATGGTACCGTACAAAATCAATAGTCTCGCATGTGAAGATACACATTTAAAAATTTGTTAGCTATAAATACATAGTCTACAAATTCAACTCTTGTTAAATTATTTTAATCGTTGAGGTAAAGTATTACATACCATGAGAGCATAGAATGGCTAATTTATTTAATTTACCAAGCACTTTGAATAATTTTAACTCTGAAATACTATTTGTGACCATATTCAAGAGAATCGTTTATAGATTAATTTTTATAAGCTTTGAGCTCAAAATATTTAACTTTAAAACAGTTTATTTTGTTCGTGACTTGGTAAAACCCTTTTAGAGAGTATAAACAATGATTTTAGAATACACAACACTGGTATCATCATCAAGTCATCAATCTTGCGATTGGTTTGTCGCAGATCTCCACTTTTGTCTATCGTGGTCAATTTTTTTTTTTTTTACATCTTTGTACCTTCTTATGTCAACATCGTCCGCTATCTGGTACATGTAGTCCAGTGTTGGTCTCCCGCTTTATCTGCTCCCTTCCACATCTTATTCTGTAATTATCTTTGTCAAACTACAGTAGCCCCGTGACTTTTTTGGTGCTGACTGACAACTCACAGCTGGCTTCTGACAGTCAACATTTAAGTATATACCTAAATGCTGACGGTCAGAAGTGATAGCTGCTAAACACATGTTTTTGCAGATCATTTGCTTCGGCGTAGGGATACATAATTTGGTCTAGTAACTTTTTTAAACCGTCATCTGTCAGTCAGCACCAAAGAAGCCATGGGGCTACTCTATCATGTCTGAGTATATGACCCACCATGTTAGCTCTTTCTGTACACCTTTCCAAAGTTTCCTTTCTTCGTTTTCTTTTCTTAGCACTCCTGTATTTGATATCATCTCCATCCTCAACATTCTTCTGTAGCATCACGTTTCAAATGACTCTAATCGTTTCCTTTCAGTTGCGCCAATGGTCCATGTTTCACATCCGTAAAAGGCAACTTGCAAAGATTAATTATATTTAGCTTTTAGTTTTGTCGAAATTGAAACCACTTGACAAAATAGTAGAGCCGCGAATCTCACAATGATAGCGTATAAATAAATATGAGTGGATCTAATAGCCATTTAAACTGTCAGAAATGTTATTCAAACGGTAGATACCGACATAGTAAGTAGTCTCCCTTCTCGGTTCTGCGAGAATGTCATTTTTATTATAAATGTATAGTTATAGTTAAAAATATCCGTTCACAACCTGAAATTCCGAAATAACATTCCCACAACACAAGGCTTGGCGTAGGGCTCTACACTATAACATACTCGTTTTATATCCGCCCTTTTATTTTTGTAATTCCAAGGCGATTGTAGTGGTCCCATAAAATGAAGGCCTAAACTCTATTAAGGCAGTGAACCGAGCCTCCAACGAGACGTTGCACAAAGAATATCGTGGGTTTCTTCAAGAGTTGTAGTCCACGCAAATCTTAAACACTTCCCTAATGTGAACAGTTGAAGATTATAATTTATTCCTCTTATCTACATTTAATTTAGTTTGACTATGCAGATAATTTAGGGAAAGCCTCACACTTGTATTCTGGATTCATTGTTGTCCCCTCTGCGCAGTTAAATGAGGAGCTGAAGTAGTTGGAGTTCGACAAAAATGTGTTGACCCTTTGGAAAAAAACAAACAAAAAGAAACATGATTATTATCATCTCTTTTATAAAAACTAATTGTATTCCCTTTTAAATTAAAAATAATAATTAACTATTGCCCGAATCAGTAGTCGTATGATAATTCTTGCGAGACTGGATTGCCGGGGATAGGAAGGTAAGAATTCAAATCACAGCCGTATTTATTAAAAGTGGTTTATTATAAACGGGTTTTCACTCCCCCTCCACCCAAATACGGGTAAATTTTATCTCCATTCTAACTTATTTATCCATATTTCATATAGAGATAATTTTCAGATGTTCCCTTTTATTTTAGGACCGCATCTTACTACCCGTTTGGGCTGTACACATATGTACTAATTAATCTAATGTATTAAGTATTTAGGATGAGAAAGTTTGAATTTATATAAAGTATACAAGCATTTGCGTGGAGGGAAAGTAAAACATCAATTAGGAAAAAAAACACCTTCAGTACACCAAACTGGAATAAGACCCCAATCTACCCATCATCGGCTGTCTAGTCTACTGCGAGAGTAGCGCCTTAAACCATTTGGCCACTGGAATTTAGACCCGGGGTGATGAGGCTGATTTTTCCTAAACGGTATCTCCCTTCTTCCTCTATGCTAATTGAGGTACATTTCCTTCAAATTCTACCCAGGTAGCCTTGACGGGTAGTAAGCTTCAGTGTAAATAATAATAATAATTCAAAAACTAGGAAATTAATGATCGTATGTTAGCAGGAGGTCGCGGTGGTCTAAAAAAAATAATTGAGGTTAAACCTCTGCAAAAGGTTGGAAACCACTGCATGAGTAGCTAATATATGTATTTTCTAAATTCAACTAAAATGACACCATATTTAGTGAAATATGATTAGTTTTAAATAAAAAACTAATTTTTTAAGTTTGATATATTGAGAATGAATAGTTTAATTTTTAATATTTATAAAAATTATTTACAATTCATTTTAAGGAGTTCTTTACAAACTATAAATTACCATTTAAACTTACCTAATAGAGGATGGCAAATGTTCTTTTTCAAATATGGAAATAACATTGTCGAGGATTGTACTTTTAGTACAAAAAGTCTGAAAACAATATAACAAATTTGATTAATATAGGCCCTACTTACACATAATAAAGGGAACAGGTACGCTAAGAAAAATAAACACTACGCACTTTTCTGCCTCCTTCATTTAGCCTGAGAAGTGGTGAGATAGCCTTGCTTGGGTCCACTATGGTGTGGCTTATAAGATAGGGCCATATTGTAAGCAGTAAAGGAAAAGCTTCCTTTCAGTGTAAACAGATGGTGTATTCAATCTGTACAATTATTTTAAGTTTGTTGATATATTAATTACATGTTCAAGATTCTAAAACTTATCAAATTCTCTTTCAACCCTGGCTTGCGATTATTATGATCGTGGTATTGCGTGTATAAAAGAGACAGTAGGTTAGTTTCATAGTCAGACTGAGCACACCTTAAGGGTGGCGATATATTAAATGCAAGACGACACCTACCTAGACCAGAATGGAATGAACCAGTTCCGCGGATGAAATTGTATCATTCCATTCTGGTCTAGGTAAGTATTGTCTTGTATTTAGTAAAGCACCACACTTGTGGCGTACTCAGTCTGACTGTGAAACTAGCCCAGTGTTCTTAAACAAGATATCTACCCCCTAACTCACTCAAGGATGTTCTAGTCAATATTCGAAGGTCAACCCATCCCCATTATACCTGAACTTTTTGTTATTCTTACACTGGGGGATGTGTGCTGCTCTTGAAACCAAACTACAAACAAGGCGATTAGGGCCGTATATATTGTCGATATTCTGGCGTCAGCCAATCCCTCACTCAATATGAACTGATTGTTATTTGTATAATGTCATTTGGTTGACTTCAAAGACATAGGACCAGTTGCATAGTCCGATTAAGTGCGCCTCAAGTGTGAATTAAATACACGATAACACCTACCTAAATAAGAATGAAACGAGTCCGGCTCTAATGTAAAACTGACCCATTCAATTCAAGTTTAGGTAGGTGTCGTCTTGTATTTAGTATAGCGCCGCACTTGAGGCGTGCTAATTCAGACTGGTATAGTAGGGCTTAATACGCCTCAAGTGCGGCGCTATAATAAATACAAGACGACACCTAAACTCAAATGGAATGAGCCAGTCCCACATATTAAATTGGCCAATTCCATTCTGATCTAGGTAGGTGTCGTCCTGAATTTAGTGAAGCACCACACTTGAAGGGTACTCAATCTGACTAGGAAATTTGCCCTAAGAGACCCAACTCTAAAATGTCCCCAAGAGTGTTTTAACCTGCGCCAGCGACAGGAAGTAGAGTTGTTTCTTGTCCATGTCCAACCAAGGGAGCACGTTCTCCGTCATTCCAAAGTTGGTGTCTCGATACGCCTCCAGGGCCAGCTGTAAGGCTATCTGATCGGCAATGCGCTCGTTCATGGACAGCTCTGGATTCAACTGGTAACACAATACACTCGGCGTCACGAGCCAACCCGTCGGAGTGGCTGTTTGTTTCGTTCATGAGGGAGAGCTAACTAACATTCAATTTCTGAACCAACGGATATCAGCATATAGCTTACAAACTAACTTAATTATAAACCAGATACAAAATCCTTTCCCTCGACCTTTAATTCTCAAGTGGGAAAATTTGAGTCTCAAAATCACCACTAATAATTTTTCAGCTATGATGGGAATCAATCCCTGGACCCTCATCTTAGTGAGTAGTGAAACGTTTCTTATTGCTCGTCATAGCTAGTACTTTATTATAAGTTTATAATATAGTGCAACCTATTATATACCTAAATAAGATGTTCCAAAAATATATTGAGTAACCTTCTTCAGTGGCCGCAATGGTCTAAAGCGTTACTCTTGTGCTAGATTAGATGGCCGATGACAGTAAGATAGGAGTTTGACTCCTGGTAGAGTGTAGTGAGGGTGATCTTTCCATATGGTTTTTTACTCTACCTCCCCACAAATGCACACTTCCTCATCTATAGTTCATTAGCGTAATTATTACATATGCGTACAACCTGCACAGGTAGTAATACGCGGTGCTAAGAAAAAGTACGGATTATATGCCCTTCACAGGTTAATATATCTTTAAAAATGACACATGCACACAGTGTTTTTTAATCAAGCTCCTGCCACTTCTTACTATGGTACTAACTTTAACAACCTTACTCTACGTATCATCAATGATGGATCGATGGCCCTTAGGTTGATGAATATAAATTCATGAATGCTTTACAGATTGGGGTTAACACGACAGAAATGAACGCTTTTATTAAAATAACTTACAGCAAAAAGTGTAAGATTGACAGGATTTTTCCAGTATGTTCTACAACCTTTCAGACACTGTTTATAAACATGTTTTGGAATAAAATTTCTCTCAATTCGAGCACCCAAAGTAATAGTGAGATATTGATCAATTTCTCGATGGAATGACTTGCTACAGTTTGTGACAGTATCAAGAAGATTTAGGTTAGGAAAAGTTTACCATTAGTAACACTTGGAATCAATTTGAAATCTTGCCTACACAGCACTATTCACGGAAAACCTTTGAAACACCCTGCGGAAAAGTAATGTTTTAGTTTAAATAGACAGACAGGGTGACAAATAAAGTCCTAAGAAGAGTGGGTGGGAAGAGAACCATTTTGGATGTGATTCTTTGATGCAACGCAACCAACAGATCGAGCAAATATTTAGGAGGAACTGTCTTTTGTACAACGGCATAGAAGGAAAAGTTGAAGGAAAGAGGAGCTTAGGAATAAGGTGGATTAAAATATTGGATGACTTGAAAGAAAGAAGAAATTTCTGGGAGCTCAAGGAGCAGGCAGAGGACAGGGCGCATTGGCGGTCTTAGTTCACTGAGAAAAGGAATGGGTCTGTCATAGGAGAGAACACTTAATGATAAGTTTAAATTTAGATGGAATCCATATAATCATTTCCACTCTTTGCATCACACTTGAGTGACTCTCGTGTAATACTCTTACATGCAAACAACACATTATATAGTAATTCCAAACCTTTAATCCCACGACGCGTTCATCAGGCAAGGTCCAATTCCTACTATAAGTAAATAGGTTGCTATAACAATCTTCCATTAACGTGTAGGTAGTCATCTCATCATTATCTTTAGAAAGCAACTCGCTTCCTTTACCTTCAGGGCCATACTGGATACCTGTAATATTATATACATTTTTAAATAAAAAAGGAAAAATAATATATAGGCATATCCATCTAGAATAGTTGATTTATTTTGTTTAATTTTTTATTTCATTAGTGGGGAGAAAAGAAGGATTCTATACTTTCCTCCTGACACTGATCTGTGAAGTTGAGATAATCAACGCAGAGAAAGTCCTGTGGAGACGAAAACTCATCATACTGATAAAGTGAGGGTGGTGGCCAGTACTTGTTAAACCGATATAGTGGTATAGTGGCCAGAACCTTTGCTTCTGACTTAGAGGTCCCGGGTTCGATTCCTGGCTGGTACCGGGGAATTTTTTTTTCTCAAGAGGGGCGTAAGTCCCACGGTCACCCGGGCTTGGTTAAGATCTTCGTTGGCTTCACCCCATCATATTAACTACAATCATCCCCTCACTTCATAGGGACATGTAAAGAGCCTCCACGCAAAGGATGTACTGTACAATTAATACATTTGGGCGTCTCCTGGGCAACGGTACATTAGTATGGGTTAATCTTTCCACTACCGGGCTACAGATTTATGTAGCCCAGACATGACATTAAATTAATTAGTACTTGTTAATACTTCCGTTTAATCGTCAAAGGGGTAAACATTATGCTTAAGCAGCGAGAGTGAAGGTATCATCTTCTCTGCATATATAGTTATGATCTGTAAATCGGATGACTCTCTCAACTGCCCAGATCAGGGCGAGGTAAAACACAGAAGTCGGCTTAACTTACTACTTGTTTATCATGCAAGCTGCAATATTTATAGTGTGTTATACTAAAGGAAATTATCTACCTTAAGTCAACATTTGCACACACACACACACACACACACACACACACACACACACAAAGCGCAAGTTTAGTGACAGTTCAGAGCTTGATAACCAACATGGTTTCAGATAGCCACTGCTGGACCGGAGTTTATAAGAACAGCGGGTCTAGAGTAGGCTCTGGGCTGCCTTTGGGATTGTATTTTCACTATATTCTTCGTGATATTTAATTGTCACGGGTATAGCACTGGTTTGGTGCTGAGGGTTCTAGAAAGCCTTTAAAAATGTTCAACAGAAATAGTATACAATGATTAGTTATAAAATAAATTTAAAATACTAGAATTTTCCATTATGTGCCTTGATAATAATTTCTTATTATATGTATAAAATCAGAAATCATTGTATTGGAATTTAACCCGAGTTTATTGACTGGTAAAAGAGGGTGGTGAGCCATTACTGCATAGATGGCATCGTGACGATAGCAGACAGCCAGCACTAGTCTTGATTACCCAATGAAGGCTTTCTAGTAACGGGAAGTTATTTTTTTCCAATGATGGCATCATAATGGCGGCAAGCCATGTGCTGTATGCCCAGATTAAGATTTCCCGATAAATGATCCTTTCTAGGCACACACTATCAAGACAATCGTCAGAAGGAGCTAGCGGCTCAAGTACTGGGCCATCGGGTTGCAACTTTTGTTGTGTTTTTTGGGCTGATACTCTTAGAGATGATGACATCATGCTACTTACTATACCTACCTAGTGCTAAACTATTGGCGAAACTTACTTATTTAATTTGATTTGAGTGTATAATCACGCCACTAGAAAATATATGGCTGGATAATACTGTACCTGCATTGTCGAAGTGATGCGAGATTTCATGAGCGATGACATTTCCTATGCCCGCCATTAGTGTATATCTAGGGTAGGTTATATGGTAGAAGGGCTCTTGTAGAAGACCAAAAGGTATCGCTGAAGACACACAAAGACACAAATAGGGATGCCTTAAACGAAGAGAGCTCAACTCCAGTCTGTACCTGTGGCGTCATAGTGGAGAGATATTTGGCGGGCAATCAATGTGCCGAGGTCGGCCATCTTCGCGAACCAAGGGTATGCCTCATCCTCGGGGTGACTGGGTGTCATGGCGTACGGCACCACTGTGTCAAGGAAAGGTATGTTCATACTTCCTTCTTGTAGCCATTTACAGAGAAACTTTTGTAGGATGGACTGTGCGTTTAATTGAGACCTGTCCAAAACGGGTAGTCTTCAATCCTATCAGATGACCTGTGCACCTTATGACATCCTGAGAAACTTTGAGAGCTGCGTAAAGCTTTAATCTATTAATGCTTTATTTTATTTTTAATCACAATATTTAATTTACATTGCGCTAACCGTGTAAGAGTACACTACGTTATCCCAAGGGACGTCTCAGGTTCAGGTCTTGACCGGTTCAAATATACGCTCTGATCGGTTTTGATACACGTGTCTCACTTATCAATGGGCGCTAAACTCTATTGTCTTATATTTGGGCGCCAAGTAATTTCGTCTCCTGCCAATATAGCATATGAAGTAATATAAATATGAAATGTTAATTAAGGTTATTAATAAGTTGATTTATTAATATATCTATTTGATTAATCATGAAGATTAACTATTGATTATACATCGTTACGTTAATACTAAATTGGTGTGGCTGCTGGAGTGATTAAGTCACATCTGTTTTGATTGATTGCCTAAACGCGTGTCGGAGCGGTTAATGTCCTCCTTACATCTTGACTGTAAGAATGCGAGTGATCTTTTTTCAAGTCGCCTTTCCTCACGGATCTTACTGTGATTCCTCGGGGCTCCCGGAAGGCCGCAACAATACCAAGTCAGCCTTGGACATTTTCTATTTTTTTTAACAGAAAGTAGTTGTGTCTAGGGCTGCACTTTTCATAAACCACGTAAACCGGTGGAAGGAGGAGTATTTTTTATCTGCTTTTTCTTTAGAAATATCTGAGTATTTTTTATGTCAGGATAATAAACCATCAACTAACAATTACATTGTTCCTCTGTACAGTTAGAAAGTGAAAAAAATGAGAGATTGTAAATATTGCTAATAAATCTGTTATTCTTAAAATACATGATGAAATGGTAATAAGGAAGCAAATACACAATGCTTGTAGAATTCAATGTGAAATATTATTTAGGATAAATATAAAAAAGATTTTATAAAGTGATAAAGAACTTTAATGTTTAATAAAGAGGCTAATTGAAATGGAAATTGTCAATTTAACATTACTTAACAGTTATATTAAACAACCAATGTTGAATATAAATTATTATGTAGAAAGAGACATTAAATAGAATAAGTTTAAAAATGTCAATGAACAACATATAAATTAACAAACATTAAAAAACTTTAAAAGACACATTAAAATGTGAGTCATTGGACAAGTGAACATATACTATATTAAGACTATAGATTAACCAGACTATATCAAAAGATTGTTCATGATTAGGATGATATGTGTAGTTATACAATTGAAGCAGTGAAAAGAATAAGTTAAATTTGAAAAATGGACAATATGAAAGTTCAAATTAAAAAATTTTAGGTTATAAGATTGAATTCATTTCCTTAACTGAGTCCCTTGCTCCTTTTGTAGGCTTCGTAGAGAACGCCCGTTATTTAACGATGTTACATGTTTCGACGCTCTAATGTTTAATGTTTGTTAATTTATATGTTGTTCATTGACATTTTTAAACTTATTCTATTTAATATCTCTTTCTAGATAATAATTTATATTCAACATTGCTTGTTTAATATAACTGTTAAGTAATGTTAAATTGACAATTTCCATTTCAATTAGCCTTTTTATTAAACATTAAAGTTCTTTATCACTTTATAAAATCTTTTTTATATTTATCCTAAATAATATTTCACATTGAATTCTACAAGCATTGTAAATCTGTTATGTTACACCCGCATTGGTGCTCGCATGAACTAACGTATCACCCTAACAGTAGAATTGATTTCCGTTGACGGAGAGGTTGGAGTTTTAATCCCTGTTGGGAGTACTTGGGATGATTTGTCCGAAATTATTTCTCAATATTACCCCGCAAAAACTTTGATGTTCCATCAAAAGTCTACATTCTTTAACACTATGTAATCAAGTTAGTTAAATGCGTATAACCCGGACTGGCAGTTGGACGTCAGTAGGCCTTTTGGTCATATTATATGATACAACAAAATATAAATCATTTCTTCCTAATAGTAAGACTAAATAGTTTTAAAAAAAGGTATTTTTTATTAGCAGATTACCATCTAGGCTTTTATGCATATTAAATTAAACTTTAAAGATTTTTTGGGTGGTTATATCTTGGACAGTTTTCAATCTTCTACACAGTCCACCTTAATAAAGTTTCACTGTATTTGAAATGTTAGCAAGATGAACAGCCTAGCCATGCAATAAATGAGCCCCCTTATAAATAAATGGTGATTTCATATCTGGTTTAGATAAATTAGTTTTAAGTAGTTTAAATGGCGTGCATTTCCCTTGAAGCGTGTAAAAGAAAATTGTGGGCGTCATTAAGGTAACATTTGAATTACATGATAATTATTATGTATGTGTTTGTGCAATGAGTGCATTCATGCAAACTTTAAAATATACTTTAAACTACGTGGGAAATATTATTTGCAATCTATTTTAACTTCATTTTCTCCGTTTGTATAACAAGAGCACTGTAATATTTTGGATATATCAATAAAATAGGCTACTCAGTAATCAATCCTCTGTGGATATATTAAACAACTTTAGCGTTTATTATACCCGCCTCGGTGGCGTAGTTGGCTAACGCGCTTGTCGTGTTAAGCTCGACTGCTGAGGACGGGGAGATTAAGGTTCGAATCTCGGTCGGGTGAGCTGGGGGGGTTCCTAAATGGTTTTCCACTCTCCCTCCACGCAAATGTGGGTTAACTTCCTCTAATTCAACCTTCCCAATTCCTAATCCATTAGAGTAATTAGTACTTAAAGCGTATAACCCGAACGGGTAGTAAGACGTGGTGCTAAATATTAATATTATTATTTAGCGTTTATAAGGTTCAAAAGGTAATTTCAAAGCCAACGTATCATTTTCATTATTTAATAATTGTCAGGCATGATGTTATCAATAAGTAGATTGCTCGAAAATAAAAACTAAATGATTAAATTTAAATACAATACCAAGAATCAATTTTACTAATGAAATATTTGGTCTTGATAATATTATCTTATTTTCCAATTTCCATATTGCAATAATGTGTGTTGTCAGGTTTGAAAAAATACTTCAAACTTATTTGAAATCAAATTAAGTGTGAAAAATTGAGCTCATCTGCCGGAGAGGGGGAATATAGGGAACGTGAGAAAAGGTTGGTGTTGTTGCAGTTTTTATATCGAAACTATTTTTTGATCAAAAGGAAATAAAATACTGCTCCGGTAGAATAAAGAGTTTAATTTCTACACATGGTGACCTCAAAAATTGTTGAATACTTGTCATTGGTGAACTGGATTTAATGACAACTTTTTCTCTTTATTTAAAACTTTTATCATCTAATGCAGCTATGCTCATAACATAAATTCAACAACTGTTTGTATCCTTGTGTGAAGGAAATTAAATCTTATGTTTTTACTTGAGTAATATTTTTATTTAATTTGGCCAAAAATATGCTTGCTATAAAAATTGCATAAACATTAATATTTTTTTCTCGCATCCCTTACATCACCACCTTAAATAAACAATATAATTTATAGCACTCTTACGGTGGGTATTATAAATATTTTCACCGGTGCCTTTTTTTAAGTTGTTTTAATTTAAATATAGGAAAAATAATTTTTTTGTTGATTTTTAATTTAATTGGTAAATTCTGTGTTTATAGTCGATAAATTAATTATTTATGACTAATGATTTATCTATTACGTTTAATTTTTGTTTGGCTGTGGAACAATTCGAGCCCTGAGCAGGGGACATCTTATTTGAGTTGAATTTTTAAATACTAACTCCACTTGAAATGAAATCAACGTTTCAGTTTTTTAAAGCTATGTTAAATATGATATACAAGATGTAAAAAAAAGACGTGTATGTTTTAAAAAGTTAGTAGAGCTACAGACAGACCTTCGTTGGCTTAATAATTTTCTGCTTGGATAAATCCAACTCACATAGTTTTTAACTAATTCATTCTATTAAACAAATGCTTTCATAAGTTTATTTCTTAGTGCATAAGCTATGATTTTTCTTAGCGATAAGCGTGCTAATAAATAAATATACTTCGAGTAGGATTATGTTAGGAATAAACATTTATAAACTGCTTTTATTTGCTAACAATATTGTTATAATTTTAATATAATTAGTAAAAATATTATTACAGTTATTGATATAAAAGTGACAATTTCAGATAATATGACCTAACCTATAGTTATATAAAATTCAGTGTTGTATTGTGAAGTGTTGCCAGGCTAAGCAGAGCTTGTTAAACTATACCTAGAAATTGTTCTCCCCCACTTGGTCCCCATTTGACCGATTGCAAAGAGGCTCTTGCACTACATGCGTACTTAAAATGGGTATGTACTATCGTTGATTCCTTACAAATTAATATTCTATTATTATTATTACTATTAGCACAGCATATTACCACCCATTCGGGCTACACGCACTTACGCTTAATGTGTAATGGTAGGGTGATTGTGAGATGAAATGGAGGACCTACAGTTTAACGTGGAATCCGAACCACGGTGGAGGCCTTGCATTACACACATTCACAAGTTGTGATTAATACACGTCTTGTCAGTAATAATATTCTATGGGTGACCTGGCGGTCTGGGGGTAAGGTGTCAGACTTCTGTGCTGGCGGCCGGGGTTCAACCCTCGGTCCCGACACAAATTTATCTGATTACCAAACCCTTCCTTCACCTCTGACAAGACATCTTGTGAATGTGGGGAATGCCAGGTCTCCACCGTGGTTCGGATTCCACGATAAACTGTAGGTCCTTCATTTCATCTCACAATCACCCTACCATTACACATTATCGTAAGTGCGTACAACCCGAACGGGTAGTAAGACGCGGTGCTAATAATAATAATAATAATAATAATAATATTCTATTGAGTGATGAGAACAATTAACAGGCACAGTTGAAATTAGCTATGCTTACTCTGGCAATACTCCATGCCTCCACTACTGATAAAACTAGATTTAATAGTTTTTGTAACTTTCAAAAGAGTTTATTCTTATCTAAATCTGGGTGTACTTAAAAGTTTTTCTGAGATAGTATGGAAATATGTAAATTAAGATATTCATTATGACAGGATTTTTTTAATTTATAAAACCTTTGAACGTAAAAAAGTGAAGATATTGTCATTTATTTCATATATTAAATATAATCCATGATCGTCATGAAATTTACTGACATGTTTAAGGCGGGACAACACATCGAGGCAAATGTCACGTTGTTAAAGGCAAATATTTAAATAGTGTCATCACTTGTCAAAGAGTGGATAAATTTAAACTACATGACGATGCTTCCTTCACGTATGTCTGAATATTATTATTTGATGAAAACTCAACCAAAACGAATATTTTAATTCACATCGGCTTCCATATCAGCTTAAGAGATAGCATTTATATAATTCTTACTTTACCTATCATGTTTGATCCATATATAGCAATCCCTTCCGTGCTGTAAGGTAAAATGAAATGAGACCATCTGGAAACATAAATTAATGATTACATAACTATTAATTGGATAGATAAATAAATATATATTTACTTTATTAATTGCATTAATCGTAACTTCAAAGATACTCTGTTCATGTATTAGTGATATAATTAAAATAAATTTATTATTTTATTGACATTAAAAACATTAAGCTTTAGATTGAAATCCATAGACAGACAAATAATCTGTGAGTGAAATCTTTAAGATTTATGAATTAATCGAGTTTAATTGTCTTGGCTTAGTACACACTAATGAGTGTGTTTTTTCCTAGGTGAGTTTTCCACTCTTCCTCCACGAAAATGTGGGTACCCTTCATATTTTTTCATCCTTCCTCATCTCAAACACAATAGAAAAATTAGTACAAAATGTATAGCTCAAATTGGTAATAAGACATGGGGCTAAAAAAAAAGTACAATCTGATTACAAAAGTTAATACTTGTAATAGTCATATTTATTATAGAGGATATTGTTTGAAAAATCTTAAGATGAGACAGAGCTAGGTTAATTCACAATACAAATATTTTGTAAATGACACCTAAAATTCACCAACAAGATTTAATAAGGAATATAAATATACAGCGTTTACATTTACGTGTTTACGACCAACTAAATAGTTGGTTCTACTTCTAGTCTAGCTTGTAAGTAAAATAAGTTATAAAATTAAAGTTGATACACTACAACACTCGAATATAAATTATCTTTTTTAATATTATTATTTTAATAGATTTGACAGTAACATTAATTACATTTATACTTCATACATGGTTATTAAAAAAATTACAAAGCATTAAAATAAAGTGATTTAACGGTTTCGATGAAGAGACATTACCACAAGATTTTATTAACTTACATTTGCTCTGGTTGGCTTGGGTCTTTGTCGTATACAGAATACATTAGTCGGCGATATCTCTTCTGTAGTTGTATAGAGTTGATGAAGTAATTAGACTCGTCCTATAATGTACAAAAAATATCACCTCTTCATTCAATAAATTAGCATTGATTGTGTTCTACAAAGAATCAAACATAAATTTAAAAACTTATTTCAAAATTGAAAAGAGTAAATCCCTTTCATATTTTAAGTAACGTAATACATTAACAAAACTAACCAAAATCACAAGGATAATAAGCAGGGCTGGATTAATTAAAAATATTTAATTATTAAACCAATTAAAGTCTGTCTGTAACTCAAAACATATTGTACATGCTTTTAGTACATCTTTCGTACAAAATGTAACATAGATTTATAAAACTGAAATGTTGATTTCATTTCAAGTGGAGTGAGTATTTAAAAATTTAACCTCAGATTTCAACATAAATAATATGTCCTCTGTTTGTGGCTCGAATGGTTAAATATTCAAACAAAATTTAAACTATTAATATTAATGGAAAGTCCCAACATTAAACAAATATTTTTTTATTTTCAACGTTTCAGCAATATCTTATTTATAAAATAAACTATTAAACGCTCGATGTTGTTTAAATATATTATTTAAATAAAATAAATATTGTTATCACAATAAATTAGATTTATAATTCCATATGTAGCCAATAGATTCGCTGTGATCTCAAGGTGTTGTTTAGACTCTTGGAGAGTTAGCCCTTTTTTGCTCTTCCTTAAGTCCAGACCTGCTTATAATAGCCTATTAACGAGAGGATCAAGGATATTCAGCCTTATTCACATTTCTCAGGGCGATACATTTTTTCACTTCAAATAAAATAACGGTTGTGCTATTGCGAGGAGAATCTCGTTATTTTGTTTATATAAGTCCATCCCTTGAATTTTTTTTTGAAGCGAGTACATTGCGATAAAGTGGGGTCAGAGCCAATATTTTTGAAGGTTATATAAAAACACCTTTTTGGAAAAATAAATCAAATTTTGCTTCAGCAGACACCTACATTTAGTTTAATGGTATATATATTATAGTTATCACAACAATTACTGAATATTTTTCATGAGTATTGCCACATTTGAATGAAAACATTTTAAATTAAGAGAAAAATTCCTGTCAAAATACTACTATGCTCATGACTCATATTCAGTAACTGTTGTGATCACTGTAGAAAATTAAACTAAATATAAGTATCTAATAAACCAATGTTTGTTTTATTTTGTCCAAAATAAAGTATATTTTTTTTACTATAAATACCTGTATAGTTATGGATCTTGAAAGCCGGTTCACACAGAACGCTAAGCTAAGCTAAACTATGCTATGCTATATTATGCTGTACTGTGCTATGGTTTTGTCGGTTTGGTTTCACATTCATTGCTAAGCTAAGCTGTGCTATAGTTCCCATTTCCCATCATGAATTCACTGTGGTTTCTTTCAGGTGTAATAATAATAATAATAATATTTAGCACCACGTCTTACTACCCGTTCGGGTTATACGCTTTAAGTACTAATAACTCTAATGGATTGGAATTGGGAAGGTTGAATTAGAGGAGGTTAACCCGCCTCAACACGACAAGCGCGTTAGCAAACTACACCACCGAGGCGGGTTTTCATGTGTAGGATGGATTTGGGCCCACGAAATAAAATTGCAATGGGAAAAATCCGGTGAGTTTCGCCATCTAGTTTAGAGAAACTTGGAAGTGGACGAGCACATATTAAAAAAAAAAAATTTATATTATATAGGAATTAATTATATGAACTGTTAACCCTGATTAAAGACGACATCGTAAATATGCATACCAATTGGATACACGCGAAACAGACTGAAAAAACAAAACACTTTTAACACTTATTTGGCTATTTTTAACAATCCAGCATTGCGTCAACACGTAGCCCAAGCTGAGTCATACGCATGCGCAACGTAAGGAAGATGGAAAAATTGCCTTGCCAACAAGCAAGCGGAAAAAAACATAGCGTGGCATAGCTTTGCTTTCTGAGTGAACCAAAATATTTAAACCAACATATTTAAATATATGTTCCACTATTTTCCTAAACAGTCAGCAGAGTAAATATTGGCTTAGTTTTCAGTGTGAACCGGCCTTAGCTCGCATTCTCTTACCCTCCACTTTAAGCGTACGTACCACGTCGACTCCTGCAAGTCTTTGATTGAGGAATGTATCGTTCCCGAAGACGGAAAGGCCACCGTCCATGGCTAGGGTGAGGTTGTTAAGTTTCACGACAGTGGCGCTCCTGGAGGCGTCCGTCATCCAGTCGGCGACAGACAACTGTTCTCCCATCTTGCGGCGGAGATGCTCGAACACCTGTGTAACACATCCCATAGTTAAGGTCAGGGTGTTGAGTTTCTCTTTATAGAACAAACTGTGGCTGATTCTCGTTTTAAATTCATCAGCTTTTATGGCCAATTATGTTGCTGATAGACATGACGGTAGCCAATTATCGTACATAAAACTGTCAACAGCACAGCTTCAAGGTCAAACGAACAATCAACTCTATTCCAATCACAGCAAATACTTATTTCATTAATTAAGGAATTTTTTCTAAATATCAAGGAGTTATCATTTTTCTATTAGTCATTCAATATCAGCTAAGCCTGTGAGTATGTTTCTTTTAAAACATATCCCTTTATATATGATTCCCGCAAAGGATCGTTGATTGCAATTAAGTAATATGTAAAAGGCAATGATTAATTTATTCTCTCTATTGATGCAAGATTTTATAATAAATTGTATTTTATAGTAACTAATATCTTCTAAATGTAAGAAGCTGTTTTATTATTATTATTATTATTATTATTATTATTATTATTATTATTATTATTATTATTATTAGCACGGCGTATTACTACCCGTTCGGGTTATACGCACTTACGCTAATGTGTAATAGTAGGGTGATTGTGAGATGAAATGAAGGACCTAAAGTTTAACGTGGAATCCGAACCATGGTGGAGGCCTGGCATTCCTCACATTCACAAGATGTCTTGTCAGAGGTGAAGGAAGGGTTTGGTAATCAGATAGCTGTTATATATTTTGTACATATTAAATACACGATGTATCGTCCATAACATTTGAGACCAGTGGTGGACAGGATAACCCATAACATCACATAAACATGTGTTTCATTTGACCTAGTTTTCTAGTTATAGCTCGTTTGTACTCCAGTAATGTGGAGCTGCTTAACATTATAAGAAGTGCTCAAAATGGCCACCTTCAGCCTCAAAGTAAGCTAGCAGTCATCGTGTTGTGAAATGCCCCACTCTTTCAAAAATACCAGGTGTTTGGAATAACAAGAAAAATAAATTGAACATAATTAGTCAACCAGTTGAGGGATAGGTATACAAACAGTTTAATGGAATAACTTGGCTCCAGCTTGGAAACAAGGTCAAATGGAACACATGTTTATACAAACTTTTTTTTAAATTGAGTTTTTGTTTCCTGTCCACCACTGAAATGGGCTACACATGTTATGATGCATCCTAAATATATAAAATTAATAATTATTCAGGCTAACCATATATTTAAATTATCCCATAAGGTAAAAAAAGGATGAAAATTAGGGCTTTAACTATCATATTAAGCTGATCACCGTACTAACCCATAATAAATAACAGTATAAAGCGTCCTTTCAAAGATAATATTTGTCCTAAATACATTATTACATGTGTGTATATACGTTTATCAAAATATGCTTGTACATAAAATAGAAGGAACCATTTTAGGAAAGGTATGTAGATTAACAACCTGCTATTTTTTTAAATGTTGCTATCATCCCCTATTACTCCCTTTAGAAGTAGCAGCGATCGCTTCTAAAGGGGTAGTGTTTGACATGCTAACTATTAACAGAGCACGAGCAACGTCTGTTCCTGCATGGTTAGGAAAACTTTCATAACATAAATAAATTTACGACGGTACAATCACAGTGATTACTTAAACTGAATTAATTTACAATGCAATTTATTGATGGCAAAAGAAATAGCAAAACTGAACAACTATACATATATTTGACTTGAGGTTTGAAAAAAAAAGGTACAATACTTTAACTCTTATTACTTAAACATTATACCCAAAATAGGTGACCTGGTGGTCTAGAAGTAAGGTGTCTGACTTCTGTGCTGGGGTCCAGAGTCCAATCCCCGGTGGTTCGGATTCCACGTTAAACTGTAGGTCCTCTGTTTCATCTCACAATCCCTCTCTACCACTACACATTAGCGTAAGTGTGTATAATCTGAACGGGTAGTAAGACGCGGTGCTAATGATAAACATTATACCCAAATGTGTTTAAAGCATCCTTTCACCTCAAGCATGGTCCCTTGTCGGCTCGCCAGCTCGTCTGGATGGTAAGTATTCAAGTAAAGGGCTGATGATACGTCTTCCATGAGTGCAGAAGCCACCCGCAGACAGTAACCATCCAGACCACATGGGCTGCGGGGCTGCACCAGGTCGACATACAGGTCGTGGGCGAACATCGCCAGCAGAATTCTGAAACACGTCGGCAAGGAAACTCCGTCTATCCTTAGGGATAACTGACCTAAAGTCAGTTTTTTGTAAAAGAAAGCTTTTAAAAAATAATCCTAATTATAAATAGTGAAAATATTTATTAATTAAATTATTTGAAAAATTACCTGTATACTGGAATCGAACCCGGGAGCTTTGCTTAGCGTGTCAACGCTCCATCACTTATATCTCAAGTTTTCGTCTCATAATCAGGGTCATTCTTCACTCATACTATGAGGCAAAGTCCGTGATGGACGTACGGAAATCGTGAGTTAAATAAATGAGCGGTCAAATTGATATCACGAGCTATCAGATACCACACCAATCTGATATTATGTATCAAACTCGCTTTGTTCTTTGGGGGCTCCACCCCCCAAACCCCCAGTGAGTTTTCTTTGCAAGTGGATATAAACTAGTGTAATTCCAGTTTTTGATAAGTCTTACTGTTTAGCCACAAGAAACCTCCAGAGAAAGGTCCGCACTGACTTTAAAGTTGCTCCGACATATTGAATTTTTTCAGGGGCTGAAACATTTTTTTAAAATTTTTGGGACCATCCCATCGGTTACAGACTAGAAGCTATAACTTTGCCAAATTTAAAGTTTCTAGCTCATCTGGAAGTGGGTAAACATTAATGTCAGTGAATGAGCGAGTCAGCCGTGTGGCTTTATAGTAGTATAAAGTGATCTCTGCAGATAGCATGCACTGATGTATGAATACGTGAAAGTAGATCTAAGTAACCTTTTTCGGTGTCAGATAAGACACCTTCTATGAAAATTAGAATGTACCTTTGATTACAATACATTGTGACCCACCATAGTGGAATCAAACAAGGTAAACCTGCAGCCTTACACAATAAACTCAGTGTATATTTTATATTATCAATTCATATTACAGTCTCTTTATAACCCCATGGCGTACAACCCAAACTGGTAGTGAGAAGCATTGGGCAAGGGGAAGAAACAATTTCCGCTCAGACGTTCAGCTCTAACGCAGTATTTAATTATTCAATGCGTTATTTAAAACTTGATTCACACCAAAATAAAGTCGAAAGATTCCAACAAGGCTATTTTTCCTTAACAACCCTGAAGTTGAGTGTTATTAATAAACAAAACGTGACATGGGTCCATTTATAACGAGTTTTTAAGAATATTTGCAGTGCTATGAGACTAGGCTTGATGAAAAAGGGCTATAGATCTAGATACTCTAATAAATACAGTGATTTCTTGATAGATTCACAACAAACAACTAGGCTTGACGAAAAAGGGCTCTAGATCTAAATCCTATAGTAAATACAATGATTTTTAGATAGGTTCACAATAAACAACTAGGCTTGATAAAAAGGGCTCTATATCTAAATCCTTTAAAAGAGTAATTTTTTGATAGGTTCACAACAAACTAGGCTTGATGAAAAAGGGCTCTAGATCTTGATCCTCTAATAAATAAAATGGTTTTTAGATAGGTTCACAATAAACAACTAGGCCTGATGAAAACGGCTCTATATCTAAATCCTTTAATAGAGTAATTTTTTGATAGGTTCACAACAAACAACTAGGCTTGATAAAAAAGGGCTCTAGATCTAAATCCTATAGTAAATACAATGATTTTTAGATAGGTTCACAATAAACAACTAGGCTTGATAAAAAGGGCTCTATATCTAAATCCTTTAATAGAGTAATTTTATGATAGGTTCACAACAAACAACTAGGCTTGATGAAAAAGGGCTCTAGATCTAGATCCTCTAATAAATACAATGATTTTTTTTATAGATTCACAACATACAACTAGGCCTGATGAAAAAGGGCTCTAGATCTAAATCCTCTAATAATTACAGTAATTTTTTAGATTCACAACAAACAACTTTGAGCGAATTTTCATCTTTACCATGAGAAAAGAAGTTTGATAGTTTTCTTTCCCGTCTTTCTTATTGACATAACTAAGGGTGGTTGTAGGTGGATGATGAAAGGGAGTATAAACCTATACAGAATAAAGAAGTAGTTCCAGAAAACGACAAAGCTCAATGAATTTTTAAGTTGTGTGGCCTGACAGCGATTTACACTTTCTCGCTAACTAAGGCGACCGCGTTAAGGTCAAATCATACGGTCAACCAAAAAGCAGTAATATTACCCCGTAACTAATGTACAAAAGTATTATTTCAAAGTTCTTTACCTCTCATCCATATGAGGCAGTTCTGAAAACAATGAACTAAAGTAGGACTTGAAGTATACTTGAATCTGCAGGTCTGGAGATATGGGCCTGTCCAGAAGTTTGGAGAACAGAATCTTCCAATCGACCTTGGATACAGATAAAATGGATATAATCAACACACTCTTGCCTTAGTGGATACGTGTGTATTTAACTTTCACTGTCTTACTACCTATTCAGGCTATACACAGATGTACTAATTACTCTAGTGATTTAGGGATGAGGAAGATTGAATTTAGAGGAAGTGTACCCGTATTTGCATATAATGAGGGTGGAAAACAATTGTTGGAAAACCCTTCTCAAAACACTCGACCGGGATCCAAACCCCGATCTCCTTGTCACTTGTGGTCTAGTCTAACATGATAGTAACGACTTAGACCATGCGACCACCAAAGCAAGTAAAAATGCAATTGACTCGCTCTCTGAAGAAAGGGCATCAGTCAAACAAAAATAGTTTAAATGACTGAAGCCCTTTCGGCAGAGAGCGATTCAATAATTTTGAAGTTTCTGAGCACTATCCTCAACTCACGTCTTGAAGCATTTTTTATAATTGAATATACAACTAAATGATCATGTGTTTATGAAGTATTTAATTGAATTATGTTTTAAACATGGTGAAACATTATTTTTCTTAAGTCAACAACCCGAATGTTGATTTGATGTGATTGATATCCATCCAGCCTTTCGGCTGGCTAGTGCTGCCTGCTCCATCTGGTAAAGATTGCATGTAGGCTATTAGAGAGTTCAGAGAGTGTGGTGGGTCTTCGTTATCTTCCACACTGAATTTATATGAGTGAGCGCGAAAGAACCTACCAATTTTGTCAGGAAAGGTATTTTCACATACCTTCCAAGGTTATTTTACAGTCCACGATCGACATGGTACCGACAGTTTACTTTCCCTCCGAAGGAAGTTGTGTTACGGAATTTTACTACTCAAGAAAAATCCGTTGACCTCGGCTGGGTTGGAGCCCACATCGGGTCCTGAGGCGAGCACTTTACCCTTGAACCACCGAGGTCGACGGTGAAGCATTGCCAAAAAATAATTTCATTTAGTAGATCTAGTAGCTTTTGTAAATGTGGTATGGTAATAGCATTATAGAGGAGGCGTGTCAAACATGTTTAGTCAAAAGGGCCACTTGCAAGATTTAGAATACCGAGGAAGCTGAATTTTATAAAATTCAATAATGAAAATATTCGTTTCGGTGGCTGCATGGTATAACACGCTACTCTTGCAGCAGACTAGGATGTCAATGACGGGAAGATCGAGGTTCTAATCTCGGTCAGGTGTATTGATATAGTTTCCTACTCTCCTTCCACGCGAATGCGGGTACACCTTCTCTAAATTTAACCTTCATAGTCCCGAAAGCCATTAGCGTAATTAGTACACTATCGTATAACACGAATGGGTACTCAGATACGGTGCTAAGAAAAATACTGTAATATCTTTAGTAAAAAGAATTCCCACTTTGTATTTGTATGTATTTTACTATTACAAAAAATAAAAAACTGTATATAAAACAATAAGAGCCAATTTCATGGTTAGAATGTGTACGCCTCAAATGCGGTGCTACACTAAATACAAGACAACGCCGACCTAAAGTCAAATGGACTGGGCCGTTTCCTCATATGAAACCGGCCCATTCCATTCTGGTCATGGTTGTTGTAGTCTTGTATTTATTACAGCTCCGCATTTGAGGCTTACTAGGTCTAACTATGAAACTGGTCCTTAAAACTCATCCTATAACTTTCCCCAGGAATTTGAAACCTTTCATTTGAAACAATGACGGGGGAAAAAATTTCGGGTTGATCTTGAGATGAATTAACTCACATGATTGTTGAGAATATTTGTGTTCATAAGCTGTTTTAGGATGTTTACTGTATATCCATTTCACGTTAAAAATCCATTTTTAACAAACTTATATGGTGTCAAACATTTTCACATATTTTTGCTCAGATTCAAAAAAATTAAAAAACTTATCCCGGTTAAAAAACTAAATAAAAATTGGTAGATTAGCCTCACATACCAGATATATCTAAACTATGCTAAATCCCAATTTCAAATGTTGTATTTTTACCATTTATAAAAACAAGTTTGACATCCTGATGTACACATTTAATCTAGGATACAATAGAACTAGAGTGAAATATTTTAAATTACCAGAGAAAAAGCAGTCTGAAGTTCATCAACGGTCATTAGTTCATATTCTTTAGAAAGCAAAGAATGACGAACTTCACCTTCAGGAGGAAAATCCTACAAGAGATATTAAAAAACCATATTTTAGAACTAAACAAGAGAGTAATAGATCTATTTATCAGCATTATCAAGAGATTTTTATCTTGGTAATATTGATGGTTTCATTCGAAGTTACATAGTTGAAAATAAATACCATAATTATTTACTGTGAACCATAATCAAAAGTATATAACATATTTCACCAACAGAGTTGGGTGTACACTAGTACACTCGTAATCCACATGGAAATATTATTGGATTCTTTTAATAGAGTTTTAGATGAACTTTATAATTATTAACTAAAAAGGCATGATTTTAGAATGTTGGCGGTAAAAAAATGTGATTCCTATCAAAATCTTGGTTTAAGCTACCATGGGTTTGGAGGTTAATATCATAATTATGTGCCATGTATGGATATACACATACATATATAGATAATACATTTAATTTAGACGAGCCGACAGTCAAGTGGTATTCAATTCCTTATTACCGTTTTTATACTTTCTTTCTTTAAAATATATAAGAGAAATTAAAATACTTTCGCCTTTAAATATGCCTTGAATAACACTTTTATGAGTGGTAAAATAATTTGAGCAAACCTTTTTCAGTGTGTCTTTTATGAATAGCTCAACCTTCAGTTTGGTGGATAGCAGGTCGTTTTCATTTTCAAATATTTTTAATATTCTTAGAGCTTTTTCCAACGTATCCAAGTAATTTCCATGGGAATTCTGGAAAGAAGAAACAATTCATCTTAAGTGTATTTATTATTAATATTATTATTATTATTATTAGCACCGCGTCTTACTACCTGTTCGGGTTATACGCACTTACGCTAGTGTGTAATGTTAGGGTGATTGTGAGATGAAATGAAGGACCTACAGTTTAACGTGGAATCCGAACCACGGTGGAGGCCTGGCATTCCCCACATTCACAAGATGTCTTGTCAGAGGTGAAGGAAGGGTTTGGCAATCAGATAAATCTGTGCCGGGACCAAGGATTGAACCCCGGCCGCCAGCATAGAAGTCTGACACCTTACCCCTAGACCGCCAGGTCACCGTTATTATTAATAATCTGAATGATATTTGTTTACTATATACTACAAACTACTAGTATACTTGAATATTCTATTGACGTGACAATGTGTAGGGAACACTTATTTATAACTGTATGGTCTAACGTTTCATGGCCCACTTCGGTGAACAGATGGTATAGGCGCTACCCTTACTGCTGATGACGGGGAGATCAACGTTCGAGTCTCGGTTGGGTGTACTTAGGCTTATTAAAAAAAATCGTTTTCCACTCTCCCCCAATCAAATGTGTGTAAACTCCCTCTAAAAGTAACCTTTCTAATTTAAAAAATAATTAATATATAATCGTATAACCCGAACGGATAGTAAGACGTGGTGTTAAATAAAATGCAAACAAATTAGATATAGATAGCCAATATACAAATACAATATTGTGGTTTTATGGCTATACAAGTTTAGTTAATGAGATGGTTAATCCTGTGTTTGTGTCACAAATTTATCGACAATGCAGACCAGGCATAAGATTTTTTTTCTCTCGATATTTAAAACCCCACTGAAGAGGGCGATCCGTAATTGTAGAGGTCACTGGACACAGGTCAGGCCACACATACAGTCCAATTTACATTAGAAGAACCTTATTTGACAAGTATGAAAGCTACTGATTCTACTTTCACGTATTCATACGTCATGTCATGTCACTTTTGAAAGATATTATAAACACCTTAGTACTAGTAATAATAAAATAGTAAATTATTACTAATATTGACCATACCTTCTTTTTTTTTCACTGCTTCTTACTACCTGTTTGGGCTATACGCTTATGATCTAATTAGGCTAATGGGGTGAGAATTTGGAAGGTTATATTTAGATTAAGTGTACCCACGTTTGCGTAGAGGGAGAGTGTAAAACAATTTTAGGGAAAACCTCCCTCAATACACCCGACCATCATTGAACCCCGATATCCCCGTCATCGGCAATCCAATCTATTGTGAGAATGACGCCTTAGACCATGCGGCGACCTAAGTGTATTTTTTTAGAAGGGTTTTTTTTCTACTATGTATCACCACCCAATAAAACTCACCCCTGTACATTCAGAATATTTGTCGTAAATTGCGCTCATGTTGATGAAGTTGGGGTCGTATTTCTGGCTGTTGGGTCTACAACGTTGAACGTCCGCGGGCAGCTCTGATCTGAAGAACGACTTGTGGACGGGGGTGACCAGTTTCAGGCTGAACTTGGAAGGGTTCCTACCATTCACATCCAGCATCACGTCAAAGAGCGGGGAGCTGTGGACAAATCCTACGTTCAGCTGAGATAGCATTTAACTAACAACTCTATAATAATAATAATAATTATTATTATTATTAGCACCGCGTCTTACTACCCGTTCGGGTTTTACGCACTTACGCTAATGTGTAATGGTAGGGTGATTGTGAGATGAAATGAAGGACCTACAGTTTAACGTGGAATCCGAACCACGGTGGAGGCCTGGCATTCCCCACATTCACAAGATGTATTTTCAGAGGTGAAGGAAGGATTTTTATTATTATTAATTTGGTTGATTGTCAAGGATTTGTGTTTAAGACAATATCAAACTACTTATGACCAACATTAATTCCTTTTTTTTTTAAATCACTGCGTCTTACTACCTGTTAAGCTTATACGCATTGGGTAGGGATGAGAAAGGAAGATTTTTTTAGAGGTAATCTACCCGAATTTGCACAGAAGGAGAGTGGGAAACCATTTAGGGAAAACCACCCTCAGTAGACCCCAACCGGGATTTTAACCCAGATCTCCCCGTCTCCAGCGGGCTAGTCCAACACAAGAGTGACCGTCTCTTAGACCATTCCGACCACTGAATTGGGTTAACATGAATTCAAATGCTAGTCGTAAGAAGAGACAAAGCAACGAGTGTCAAATTAGTAAGATTAAAATTACTTCCTAATCTAAGACTAGTGTTATCGGCTTCAGTGACTGCATGGTCTAAGGCGCTACTCTCGCAATAGACGAGAATATTGACTGACGGGAAATTCGTTCTACGCTCCCAGTCGGGTGTATTGAGGGTGGATTTTTTTTTTTTTTCTAAATGCTTTCCCTCTCTCTTTCTCTCCACGCAATTGCGGGTTTACGTTATCTAAATTTAACCTTCCACATTCCTACACCATTAGCTTAATTAGGATATAAGCGTATAGCACGAATAGATAGATAACTAGTGCGCTGACAATTTTTTGTTGTTGTTAGAGTATGCAAATAAAATACTCTCCTCAATTATAATCAATTTCCCCGAACGGGTAGTAAGACGCGGTGTTAATAATAATAATAATAATCAATTTCACATTACTTTTATTATTTTGGGGTATGTAACATAGACCTGCACTTTAATAACCAACTTATTATATCAGCCCCTGAATTAAGAACTAATTTATAGAATAGACACAACAACCTGTGCCCCTGATCTTAACTCATCACAATGAAAGGGTAAACCCCTATTTAATCAATAATACATTTTCAGTCCATGTCAAGAATTGAATACGAGGTATTTAGTCCGGTTTGAAGTCTCATTACCAACTGAACTAAAGTGTTAATGATATGAATATACCTGTGCCGTATTAGCAGATCATAGATAAGCTGTGTGAAATCCCAAGATGTCTTATTTTGAATCCAACCAACCTCGTTAAGAACGTTTCTGGCTGCAACAAACCATCTCATTAAGTAAAACCATTACATCAACTTAAAATTAACGAATATTAAATGTCACAGGACTAGGATACTCACCACATATTCCAATAGCTAGACCATTATTATTATTATAAAATCACTGCATTAAAATCAATAATAAATAATAAAACCTATGTTTGACAATTAAAAATAATGGCCAAATGTGATGGTATCTGCGACCAAAACAGCTAGGAATCGAACCGATAAATAGGCAGAACTTTGGTAAAAAAAAAAAAATTGTTAATTTGGCCAATAAAATGTGTTTTTGCTATTTTGATCTAATCATTAATAAATTTGTCCATATTTTTCATTATGTCTATCTCTTTATTTTTCGTTCAGTTTTTATTTGGCCGTATTGCTCGTGGTTTGAAAATACATTTTTAACGCCATTAGACAATATATTGGTAGACAATAAACCTAAAAATGTTGTGGAATGCATCAAAGACCATTCATTATACCTACCCTTATATTAAACCTGACCTACCTTGATCAACTCGCACAGTTTCATTTATTTCCTCGTAAGACATACAGCTGCTGTACATGCTTCGAAACTTTCGGAAAGCAGAGTTACTGGATTCGTCAATCTTCTCCATACCATCTGGAGAAACAAGAACGTAAATATACAAGGGATTATATGGTGAGATTCACTTCAGTGGCTGAATAGTCTAAGGCGTCGCTCTCGTGTTAGAGTGTCCTTCTGGTGACGGGGATATCGGGGTTTGAATCTCGATCGGGTGTAATGAGAGTGGTTTTCCTAAATTATTATTATTATTATTATTATTATTAACACCGCGTCTTACCACCCGTTCGGGTTATACGCACTTACGCTAATGTGTAATGGTAGGGTGATTGTGAGATGAAATGGAGGATCTACAGTTTAACGTGGAATCCGAACCACGGTGGAGGTCTGGCATTCCTCACATTCACAATATGTCTTGTCAGAGGTGAAGGAAGGGTTTGGTAATCAGATAAATCTTTGCCGGGACCGAGGATTGAACCCCGGCCGCCAGCATAGACGTCTGACACCTTACCCCTAGACCGCCAGGTCACCAATTGTTTTCCTAAATGATTTGCCAATCTCCTTTCACGCAAATTCGGGTAGATTACCTCTAAAATGCTTCCTTCCTCATCCGTATGTCATTAGAGTAATTGTCATGTACGCGTATTACCTGAACAGGTATCAAAACGTTGTAATATATAACAAAATTTTAGTAATAATCTTCACCAAGAAAAATTTTCACATTAATATAATTAGTTACGGTATATAAGTTATTGAATGTATTATTGTAGATATTTTTGAAAGAAAAAAAGTTCAACATGACCTGTATAATCTATTGTGTTAGTATGTGCACAATATGTTTATAATAACTACGGTAAATACCTAAATGTTGTAACTTACATGCTTACACTGTAATTTTATACAGCTACTTGATTTTATACTTATCATGTACAAGGCCATGGCCATGGAGGCATTTTGGGGGTTAAAGTATCTTGCCATCGAAAGTTGACCATAAAATAATACTGCCTTTTTTAGGGTTTGAACAAAACAGGAAAGTGTTCATTAGTCAAGTAACAAAGCTGGATTGACTAAAACAAAATATTGGCAAAGGAAATTGGAAGTATTAGTAAGTGTGGGGAAAGTTGTTAAATTGGATAGGCCTTTGAGTTTAGAAAATAGCCAAAACTTACAATTTTAAACTATTCGAATTGTAGTTCCGAGAACTTATCGCAAATTAATCAGCAAAGCCATAAGAATCAAAGGGTGGGAAATGGATAATTAGAGGGAAGGTGTTATAAGTACTGTGATGTGTGAATGCTTTAAGTTTTGTGAGCTTAGTCTTTAGTACGGACTAGTGTTAGTTATTGTGTAGATTAAACTAGTTTATTAAACATAAATACTTATTTTTGTTTTCTAGGTTAACACTATCGATTCTAGTAAACGAATAAAACAATATTGTCTACTTAATTTTTAGTTGGAATAGCCTTTAAAAAAATAAAATAATATTGGTTTATGGTGTAAATTGATAACATTACTATATTAGAATTGTTATTTTATAGGTATTGATAATAGGCTATTTATTAAATGTGACTGCTGCACATAACATGATTTAACTTATGAATAGGGTGACCTGGTGGTCTAGGGGTAAGGTGTCGGACTTCTGTGCTGGGGATACGGGGTTCAATCCTCGGTCCCGGCACAGATTTATCTTATTACCAAACCCTTCTTTGACCTCTGACAAGACGTGTATTAATCACAACTTGTGAATGTGCGGAATGCCAGGTCTCCACCGTGGTTCGGATCCCACGTTAAACTGTAGGTCCTCCATTTCATCTCACAATCACCCTACCATTACACATTAGCGTAAGTGCGTATAGCCCGAACGGGTAGTAAGACGCGATGCTAGTAATAATAATAATAACTTATGAATAAATATATGAAAATTGTTCTAAGTAGTTTTGTAACTGTCAACTAAAGTTTTATTATTATTATTATTATTATTATTATTATTATTAGCACCGCGTCTTACTACCCGTTCGGGTTATACGCACTTACACTAATGTGTAATGGTAGGGTGATTGTGAGATGAAATAGAGGACCTACAGTTTAACGTGGAATCCGAACCACGGTGGAGGCCTGGCATTCCCCACATCGACAAGAAAGTCTTCTTATCTGAGAATGACTGTAGGCAGGGTCATCAGAAGAGCTGGGCTACTACCCATGATACAAATAGTCCCAACCCATTCAGGTGGTATTCGACACCCCCCTCCTCCCCCCACCCGCATGACCACCACTGTAGAAGTGAAAAGGAAAAAAAAAAATCATAAATGGGAAAAGGTAATTGAAGAATGTTATGGAGTAATGGAGGCTCATTAACATTAATAACCCGCCTCGGTGGCGTAGTTAGCTAACGCGCTAGTTTCGTGTTGAGATAGACTACCAGGGATGGGGAGATCAAGGTTCGAATCTCGCTCGGTGAGGTTTTCCTAAATGGTTTCCCACTCTATCTCCACGCAAATTCGGGTTCACTTCCTCTGAATTCAACCTTCTCAATTATTAACCCATTAGCCTAATTAGTATTTAAGCGTATTACCCGAACAGGTAGTAAGATGCGGTGCTAAGTAATAACAGATAAAAATATTAATAAAAACATTCATTGGAGATAAATTTCTAAGGGGAGAAGCCATAGCTTGATCCCAGGTAAAGTTCAAACCAATTTGATATTCAATCAAGGATTAATTGAAATACACAGCTATATTGTTGTTGTAAAGATGGTAGCCCTGTCGAGCGCATGAAATAGCTGCTGTTCTAAGACGTCCCACTGTAATCCATGACCCTGATCCCTTTGATGTGTTGATACAGTATTCCCATGGCTTCTTCGGTGCTGACTGACAGCTCACAGCTGACTTCTGACAGTCAACATTTAGGTATCTATCTAAGTTTTGACTGTCAGAAGTGACAGCTGCTAAACACATGTGTTTGCAGATCATATGGTTCGGCGTAGGCATACATAATTTGGTCTGGTAACTTTTCAAAGTCGTCAGCTGTCAGTCAGCACCAAAGAAGCCATGGGGCTACTGTAGTGTTGTGAGAGTATAGAGAGCTATGACCCCTATGGTTTGAGTCATGTTCCTACCAGAGGTCGGGAAAGCCTTTGACCCACCTCGTGTTACGAGCATAACAAGTCACAGAGAAGATTCACTCTCTAACGTTCAATACGTAGACTTCACCACTCTAGGTATAATTGACAAAACAACAACAGGGCTGTCTAATTTAATTACTGAAATGTCTATAACGGAGTTGTATGGTACAACCGAGGAACAAGTATTGATCAGAGACACGCACTATAATGTGACATGATGTTTAATCCGAAGGGTGGTTAAATTTCTGTCGAGGTCGTTTGTGTGGGCCACACACAACGTGGTTGGTGACTAGTACCATCCAGGAAAGCTGGTCAGGACACCTCCACGAGGTCCCCGCTGAGCAACTTAGGTTAAAATCCTTTTTAATTTGATTACTAAGGTTAAGGGCTTGACCTCTTCCAAGTGTTTAACACCCCTACGTGAGCGCCCAGCATTCCCGGAAAGAGGAGACAGCTCTTCACACCGATGGAAGCTGTTCAAGGCTGGGTTTTTTTCCAGTGGTCTGGTGATGACAGAGATTGATGGTGATCATGGGGTCATTGGCACCATAAATTGCCCGCTGCGCATGTAATGTGCGTGACTACGCTCTAAGTACGCAGCCATGATGGGTTGGAGGAGCCTCGAGAGAGGCCCAAGATAAGTGGATGTTGTACCCTGATACGGCAGGTGAGTTTCCAATTTAAAAAGTAGCTGATTTATATAAGATATCAGGTTAGTGACGTGATGGTGTCCTTAATGCAACATGATGTTCTGCAAATTATTGCCTTGAGGAGCTAACTTCTACTAAAGAGCCTCTGGCTAAATGAACGAGTATCCAGATGGGCCCCTCCGTTGAGCAGAAATATGAGGAGAGAAGGGTGGACCTCATCCGTCCTGATTCACCAGAAAGGGAATATTTAGTGTAACTTAATTCAAATAAACAATAAAAGAGAGTTGAGTTTTTTGGAGACGATTGATGTCTTCAGGTCGATGACCAAGTATTTGGTCAGTAACGGATCACTTGATAAATGACAAGTAAACTATCAGGTCACTCAACCACAAACTATATCCCTAATATTAGGTGTGAGGCTCACTTCTTATCCGCCGCCATACATCTTCCGTAGAGTCGTCCTCAAGCAGCGCCTGGTTAGACCGCAAACCCCCGCACGCGTACTCGTAGAAATCCTCGCACCGATCAGTGTCGTGGTTCATCAAACTCAGCATCCGACTGGCGAGCATTTTGCACTCGCTCGAGTTGCACACAGTGTTGGTTTCTGAAACAATCATATTCTTACTATTATCATCCGACATCGGTGGGCACGCGGACTAATCGTCAAGCCAGACTAGTCTAATTTGCCAGAGACGAGGAAGCCAGAAGTGCATTAAGGGTAGTTCTTATAAATTGTTTCCAACTTTCTCTTCGTGAGAATATAGGTCAAGTTTCTTTAGATTCTTCCTTCCTCCTCCCTAGCTTTTTTCTGTGATTAAATGTCGATAACATGAATAAGTATTAGAATGATGTGGGGGAAAAAAATACAATAATGGAGAAGAAGAAACCTTAAGGTGGGGTGGAAGGGAAGGCGAAGAAAACCAGCAGTGTTTTTGTAGTTTTTACAAAAAAGATTTTCGGCCAAATTAAATAAATCTTTGATTCAGTAAAATCATAAAGGGTTTAATTTTATCTACGTGGTGTTATCAACCGTTGTTAAATATCTGTCATGACCATAGCTGAATTAGATGAGAAACTTTTTAAATGAAGGATAAAGTTGTCATTAAATTTCAGGACACCCTTGACAGATATCCAAGAACTGTTGAGGTCATAATGTGAAGAAAATTAAATTATATGTTTCTACTAGAGAATTATTTGATTTATTTTGACGAAAAAAAGTTTTGATATAAAAACTGCAAAAATCACTTACCCTTTCTCTCTTCTCCTTTCACCCCCACCATAAGAGTGAATTAGTCGTTATAATTTTCCAATCTCGCACCCATAACACAATAAGTTTTAATGTAAGGACAAAAATAAAAGCTTTTTTTTGTCTTATATTACTTCCTCTAGTCAAGGTAAAAAGCGTTTCACTTACCTTCAATAGTTGGAGAGATCTCTTCCATGACATCCATGGTCTTTGTCGTTGAAGGTGATGATGATGGGTTTGTGGTTGATCTGATGGAATCATCATATGAAATAGTGGGAGCTGTAGAAAAATTAACACTTGGAATCGATGGACTTTCTGCTTCTAACATATAAGAAGACTTGTATTCAGATTCTTCGGATTCGTCAAATTCTGTAGGTTCGCGTTCGTCATCTATATCTACTCTTGTTAATGGAGTCGGTTCAATTTTATGATCAAACACAGAAAATTCCGTAGTATTTCCCAAGCTTTTTGAGTACTCATAATATGAAGCATTTTGGAATTGTCGATACGTACTACTTTCTTTAATTTCTTGTGACCCAGTGGATGTTACTGGCGGTGTTCTTGAAAAATAATATGTGGGATCATGATCACTGGTTCTTCCACTGAGTGCTTCTGTTAAAGGAGTTGTTGTATATTGTAGAGTGGGAATTGGTGTGTTTGTAGTATTATCTGTGTCAGCAACTGTTATTGGCAAAGAGTGTGAAGTTTCTACTGCCACGGCAGATTCGTTTGTTAAGGTCTTCGCGGTAAAAGACGAGCTGTATAACGAAGTAAAACTATTATTTGGAAGTGTTTCTATTGATTCCAGTATTTGAGATGTTGCTAATTTCGGTGAGTTCTTATCTGTGGTTTTTGAAATATCTTCATTTGTTTCTTCTGTTGTTATGGTTGGGACAGTAAGTGTCTCATTAACTGTATTCAGGGACAGCCTGGCATATGGTATGTTTTCCGAAGTACCTTCGTCTGTTTCTTTAGTGGTTGGGGCTAGTATGGTTGTTGTACTCTGTAAAAACATTTTACTGTATACTGGTTCTAAAATGTCTTCACTTGTTGGGGTTGGAGTGGTTGTCCCATTAATTATACTCTGGGAATATATTTGACTATATACTGGTTCCAAAATGTCTTCACTTATTGGGGTTGGAGTGGTTGTCCCATTAATTATACTCTGGGAATATATTTGACTATATACTGGTTCCAAAATGTCTTCACTTGTTGGGGTTGGAATGGTTGTCCCATTAATGCTACTCTGGGAATATATTTGACTATATACTGATTCCAAAATGTCTTCACTTGTTGGGATTGGAGTGGTTGTCCCATTACTTCTACTCTGGAGATATATTTGACTATATAATGGTTCCAAAATATCTCCATCTGTTTTTTCAGTTGTTGGGGTTGACGTAGCTGTCACATTTATTGTGTTTTGAGTGTCTTGTTCAAAAATATTTTCATTTATTGGGTATTTAATGGTTGTCTCATCAATTTTACTCTCGGATGACCTTTCGTAATGAATTATTTCCAAACGAGATCCATCTGTTTCTCTAGCTATTGGAGTTGAAGCAGTAACTATAGTTTGGGAATATCTAGAACTAGATGCTGTTTCCAAACTGTCTTCATTTGGTCCTGTAGTTGTTGTGGTTGATTTGGGTGCTCTCGAACTAATTGGACTTACAGAAGGTCTGGAACTAGAGGCTGTTTCCCAATTGTCTTCATTTGTTTCTCCATATGTTTTGGTCGATATTGTTGTTGTTTCATTAGTTGTATTCTGCGATAACCTGCCAAATTGTATTGCTTCCGATAGGTCTTCTTTGGTGTCTTCAGTCGTGCTTGAAGATATAGTTGTTACTCCATTTATTGGACTCTGAGATGATTTTCGATGCCATTGTTTGGTAGGTTTTGGATAAGTTTGAGATACATCACTTTGTTTTGGAAATTCAGTGGTTGGCCTTCCTTCTTCTCCAGACCTCTGCAAATAAAGAAAGAAAAAAAGTTAAAATAAAAAAAATCTTGACATTCATGAAATCATACATTTCTAATAAAGCATTCATGCCCTAAAGAGGAATTTTTGAAACGATCTCTTTTTAGTATGATACCGTTAAAACGCATTATTTAAAGAAGAAAAATTTCTCACAATGCATTTGAAACATTTTTCTCTCGAAAGCCTATAACTATGATACAATTGGTAATGATAAACATTTTCAAACCTTATCTTGATTCTGATTTTTTTTAAAACTGTATTGAAAGTAGAAACATTTCAGCTACATTTTTAACGTACCATAAGCTCGAATATGAAGTGTTGGTTGAATAATAACGGCAAAATAAGAAAATAAAGGAAAACTATCACCTGCTTTATCCAATTCTATAATTTACCCCATAAGTTTTCTTTAGATTATAAGTCAACCTGATAAACACATTGAATATATAAAATAAGCGGATTTGGTTCATGAAATAAATATGATACTAAAAGCTTAAAATTTTGAAAAATAAAGAAATATAATGTATGAGGTTTGAAAAATAATATAGATGACATCAAAATCAGAATGTTCTTCAAAAGGTGCAATTAGCCGTTGCATGAAAATGTTTTCGAAAATTAATTACAGCATTTGAAAAAAAGTACCTAGGATAAACCGACTAAAAAATACTTTATAATAGATTTTTAACCAAAATTGCTGTACATTTTTTGCAAAAGAAATGTCAATATGCGACTAATATTTGTAAAAAGAATTGATTGATTGATGATTAAAAATAATTAAAGCAATAATTCATATCTATTTGAATTAGTTGAGTTTTTCTAGAAATTTTCTTCTGTATAAAAACCAAACATTTAAACTGGAATATAATTTTTTAAATGTGTACCCTAAACAATCCAAAGTTTTGATTGTGTGTGTATATATATATCAACAGGTTTGAGCAAAAACTTATTACGTATGTCCGATATATTCCTAGCTTTGGGAATAATTATTATGTATTTTATCGTTTCTAGATTAAATAATATGCAATTTCGTTCAGATCTTCCCAATGTTTCAAAAACAACCATTAAGTGTTTTATTCTTCTACTAGTTCTTTCAAAATGGACATTCTTGATCAAAATAAAACTTAGTTAACGCTAACTAACTTAATATTACTTCACTTGAGATAGCTTGACTTAAATAAGTAGGGTCACCTATATTAATAAAATTATAACCAAAGTGAACTTAAACTTAATTTACTTAAATTAAATTGGCATAGACTATCCTGTTATTTGGAACACTAAGTCAAAGGATAAAGACAGCTCAAGTTTTCAAGTCTGTAAGATATAATTTATTTTATTATTATTATTTTAGCACTACGTCTTACTACACGTTCGGGTTATACGCTTAAGTACTAATTACACTAATGGATTAGTAATTGTGAAGGTTGAATTTAGAGGAAGTGAATCCGTATTTGCGTGGAGGAAGAGTGGAAAACCATTTAGGAAAAAACCCCGCCAGTTCACCCGACTAAGTTTCGAACCTCGATCTCCCCTTCCTCGGCAGTCAAGCTCAACATGACTAGCGCGTTAGTTAACTACGCCACCGAGGTGAATTGTAAGATAGAAATATATTTTGAATTAATATCTAATCACAAAGATAATCAGTAATAATTTTGAACTATAATTTATTATTTAAAACAGATAACTATAAAGCACATGCCACAACATAAACGTCTACCTCAATTTTTTTAGGAACCTAAACATGTTTTCTAATGTTAAATTTAGTGTTTGATTACTAAAAGTACGGTGACCTGGCGGTCTAGGGTTAAGGTGTCAGACTTCTGTGCTGGCGGCCGGGGTTCAATCCTCGGTCACGGCACAGATTTATCTGATTACCAAACCCTTCCTTCACCTCTGACAAGACATCTTGTGAATGTGGGGAATGCCAGGCCTCCACCGTGGTTCGGATTCCACGTTAAACTGTAGGTCCTTTATTTCATCTCACAATCACCCTATCATTACATATTAGCGTAAGTGCGTATAACCCGAACGGGTAGTAAGACGCGGTGCTAATAATAATAATAAAGTTAAATTTGGTGTTTGATTACTAAAAGTAAGTATTATGTAATTTAAACTACCACTCCTCCTCATAAACATCAACAATCTTTAACCACTGACATCATTGAATGGTTTAAGAACAAATTACTTTTAGTTCAATCCTGTATGGTGTCCAGCACGTACTTATGTAAGCAAAGGGGCCGTTTTGGGGGGGGATCAAATACCCCTATCACCCTCAAAAAAGTATTATAAACCTATTTTGGTATTTCTCTTTAACGCCTTAATAGCTTATTGAAGTGTTATAAGATTCAACTACAATCTATATTAATAAAATGAAGAGTTTGTTTGTTTGTATGTTTGTCACGAGTATTGCGTACCGCACACAGAGGCCTGAAATTTTAAAATTAGTAGCCTTATGTGCACAAAAATGTGCACCTAGAAACTGGAATTTTACATTTTTTTGTTAGATTTTTAAAATATTAATTGAAAACTGAGTGAAAATAAATACAATGATATGTTTGTCTGCCTGCCGGAGCAAAGAAAACGCCGGGTACTTCTGTTAGCTAACTATAAAATAACTTTAAATGGCTTTAAGAGCGATTTATTCTTAGAAAATTTATGGACACACCCTGTTGAAGATTTTAAAAGGAGTCACAGCAAGTAGGATCACAAATAATCTGGATATGACCCTGTATTCCCTGTTTACTCTTAAAGGTAGCAAACTTACCTTGTTTGTTTCCACTATGGTTTATATTATAAGATAGGATCTTAACGTAATCAGTAAAAGTAAGACCCTCTTCAGTGGCCGCGTGGTCTAACACGCTACTCTCGCAGTAGGATAGACTGCTGATGATGGGAAGATCAAGGTTCGAATCTCGGTTGGATATACTGAGGGTGGTTTTTCCAAAATAGTTTTCCACCCTCACTCCATGCAAACGCAGGTACACTTCCTTTAATACAACCTTCCTAATCCCTAAAACATTGAGCGTATTTAGTACATAAGCGTGTAACCCGACCGGGTAGTAAGAGGCTGTGCTATAAAAAATAAAAATAAGCCTGTTACCTCTCCGTAAACCAAGTGTACAGTACATTCATAACTCTAGGATTAAGTAATTATTGTTCAAGCTAGTTATTTGGTCTTATACTAAGTCAAGATGAGATGATTTTGTGCTCGAATATATACACTTTCTAAATTAAACTAAACATATTTAATCTAATATTAATATTGGGGCACCTCATAAGCCTGAGTTTTATCCGTTCCGTTCCCCCCCATTTTCCACAGCCAAGGTGCAAGAATCAGGATCAGACATAGAAGGATGAAAACGATCATAGCCACGGCGCAGGCGCGGTAAGAATGGTCTTGAACCTGCGGGCCACCCCCTGGTTGGACGTCGTATGCTCCCTTCGCCATGGTGTGTCCTCCTGTTCAACAGACTCACAGCTGTCGGAATCTTGTCACCTTCGAACCTTTAATTTTTCCGATTGCTCGTCAGTTAAAACATAACTTCCTCAGTAGTTTCAGAGTAGTTCGAGTGAAATTAACGAAACTTGTTTTATCGGCTGTTATGATCAGACTTTATTAACGTACCCAAAACATGTTACGCATCCAAACGTCCGTATTATGATGTCACAACCTAATATTAGTTGAGTGTTAAATTGGGCCAACGCCTTTTAATCACTTACTAGCCAGGTTTATTACAACTTTGGGTTTTGTACAGACAGTTAATAGTTTGCTTTATAAACCTCCAAGAACACTCAAATGATAATTTTGGATTTAATTTTAGGAATCCAACAACGTCCAAATTTTTATTTAACAGGTGAATTATATTCAAACCTAGTTCAGTTTCAAATTGGACTGTGTCTTATAAAAATTCATTGCGCCCATTTATTACAACTTTAGGTTTTGGAAAAAGTAATGGTTTATAAAGTATATCAATCATATTATCTCTTTCTGAATACACTTAGAACACTCAACTGATCCTTTTAAACTTAATAAGAGGAATCAAACAAGAAGGATGAATTCCTTCAAAACACTTTAGATGTTATAATATAAGCTGTCACTTGCAGGGCACAGGTTTGGTTGTCTTCATAGAATGTTTGCACAGTATTCACAGTTCACCTCGGCGAAATCACTATTAGGTTAAATCTCCCAGAGAACAAGAAGCGTAAAATGTGTTTGTCCGGTCAGAATAAAAAGTTGCCCAATTCCCCCCTCTACCCTTTACCCCCTCCATAATCCGTTGGCTGATAAGCTAGAAAAAAACCCTCCCTCCCTGGCGCTATCACTATCATTCAGTTCCAACGGATCAACCGCAGTTTTACAGGCAGCGAGCGCTACCTTATCTTCCCAGCATCCTGGAGAACATGGAAAGTTCGACTTTTTATATGTTCGTCGCTCTACATCGTGGTCCCCCCCCCCCTCCCCTTCTACCTACT
>CABEEJ010004715.1:27610-56246 GCA_901482245.1 Timema douglasi | reverse complement strand
GGGGGGGGGGGGGGGGGGGAAGAATGAGAACAGCTAGCTGTATCTCTCTCACTCTTAATCTGCCCTCCTAGAGATGAAGCAGCCTCCGCTCGGTCCAGACGAACCAGATGATGTCGGCAAAGAGAGTGTTCTGTGTGTCTTCCAAGCTATACGAGACGCCGTTTAACTACACACCACCCTACAACCGGCACTGCCTACCCTCTCTCGTCGAACCTACAAACTGAAATCTCAACCCCCTGTTCTAAATCCTATCACTCCCCCTTATTTCCTCTCCCTTTTAATCTTTCCACGCACGCTTCTACCGCGCCTTTACTCCCCTCTGCACTTTGGATGGTTGTCTCGTCGAACCCGATATTTTAATGTGTTTGGTGTACTATCTTGACACTTCAGAAAAGAAGAGTTTTTTTATCAACTTCCCCTACGTTGAGCCTTTCTTTCTTTGCCTCACAATTTAACACAGCTTGTGATTAATTCTCCTGTTCTTCTCTACCTATCATTACGTCATTTAATTTTATTATTTTTATTTATTTAGCACCACATCTTACTACCCGTTCGGGTTATACGTTTTAAGTACTAATTACGCTAATGGATTAGGAATTGGGAAGGTTGAATTAGAGGAAGTGAACCCGCATTTGCGTGGAGGGAGAAGGAAAAACCATTGAGGAAAACCACCCCCAGTTCACCCGACCGAGATTCGAACCTCGATCTCCCCGTCCTCAGCAGTCGAGCTCAACACGACTAGCGCGTTAGCCAACGAGGCGGGTACGTCATTTAATAATTTCCACCGCGTAAAAACGGGATGAAAAATTAAAGAGAGCTTTCAAATTACTTCATCTTTTATTTACCCAGTTTTTTTATTTGGGTATTTGACATGCATTATAAGCGCAGAGATCATATCAGCATAAGACTTACAGGCTAACTTAAATCTAGTTAAGTGTGTTGGCTTTGTTCATAATTTTAATTAATATATATATAATGTAATATAAATTTAACTTTGAATCTAGTTCAGTGCGCCTAAGCAATGAGGTTGGAGACGCAAACAATCTTTTTATTTTCTCAAGAAATTTTACTGAAGGATTATTTTCACCCTCCCATTTTACGATTAGGAGTGGAAATATATTGATATTCGTTTTGGGCATAGGTTGCCTTTTAACAAGCCTAACGTTGATGGTTAAAATATGAGATTTTATGTAGGATATAAATATGATATTAAATAATAGCAGTAAATGTTTAACTGATGTTAAGGTTTCAAAAAAATAAAAATATATTTTTAGTTTGGCCTATCTCGTTTTCGTAAAATGTTCTAGACAATTTTACACCCATTACATTATTTACAGCCTCCAACTTATGGTCATGGTAAAGACCCTCCAAATACATTCTGGAGGCATTAGATGTCTATAATATTTAGGGCTGTAGACACCCTTATAAAAGTGTGTTTACTTTGTTTTGAGAAACTCTACGTAAGACTAATGCACCTACATATGTTTAGATTCTATCTTTGTTAGTTCACCCCTCGTAATCGAACCTGGCACTCCTAGACTTGTTACCAACCACTAAAACCACGGAGATACGCTGCAAAAACAGTTTGTTAAAACTTTAAGTAAATTTTAAACTGTCCTTAAATCCTTAAACATTTAATACAAAATAGGCGCTAAGTTATAGCGTGTCCATTTCGGCCTTAAGTACGGTCCAATTTTTATAGTAAGGGGATATCTGACATCTAAAAAGTTACTAGATCTAACTTTCATATAATCATACGTCAAGTGATGTGATCTGTAGCTGTCACCGTCGATAAATATTGTCAATACCTATAAAATAGCAATAATAATACACTAAACTATTAATCTTGACAGCAAAATGTTAGTATTTTCTAAAAGGTCTTTCCTTTGAAAATTTGACTCTTTAAGTATTTGTTCTAATATATTAGATCCATCTCCCCCCCATCTTTACTCGACTTTAACGAATACGCGAGGGCCACTATATTCCATTTATTTCCTTTCTAACCCCATTTTTCCATCTTATCTCCCCCCGTTTCTTTCTCAAATCTTGAGACATTTTAACTTACTTAGCCTGGGTTCAAAGTTGACATGTTTTCTTTTCTTTGTATGTGGAAGCTAACCAAGATCTGTTTTTCTTCCCCGAGACCCTTTATCTTGTTTCACCTCTCTTCCGTTTTCCCTCCTTACGGCTAAACCTTTCTCGTCCCTCTTTGATATTCCTTTCTTCACAATAAGAGAGGGAAACTTAACAAATCAAGTGTCGCTAATTTTAATTAAAAGATCCTTCAAGAAAATACAAACATATTCTTTTTACGGTTAACAGTGTTAGCATTTTACTGTATTATTGTTATTTTAAAGGTATTAATCATATCTATCCAAAAGGACATTTGCAGACCTCACGACTTTATATAATTATGAATATATGAACGAATATCAAATTTAGAAACTTTCCCAAGTGTCTTTTATGAAAATTGAACTATACAATTAAGTTTAGTTCCACAATAATTCAGTAAAACAATCGATTAACGAAATTAAGTCTTAGATCCCAAGTTCAATTATTCTTGCAATGAGAATATTGAGGGTGCAAAATTCGTACAATTTTATTTGTTGCAGTTTTATATCTTTCTGAAGTTGGCAACGCTTGGTAGCGCAGCAAGAGACTGAGTGGATTGAAAATCTACACTGAAATAACCCAGGCCCCCTGGGAGACTGCACCGTCTCTTGTTTTTCTGAAGCCCGTGACAGAGATGAAGAACGTCTAAATATTAAGCCGACACACACACAAAAAACTAGAATAAAGAAAATCTTAAAAACTCAAATCTCACCGGAAAATAAAAAATTAGTGAAAGGCTCTTTGAAACCTTTGAATATTTAAGATTCTGTTGTTGTTTTTTTAGAGCTTTGACGATGAAGATTTTTAAGGGTTCCATCCAACAAAATGGTTGATAAAAACCCAACAACATCCCGCATAATTAATTTAACACTTAATGACTACAGTATCGAAATTAATGGAAATAAAATAATATAAATGTGGGAAAAATCTCTTACGATAAGCACTTATCGTGTTGTTAAAGATTAGCAAATGAACTAAGATTTGAGAAAAATAATATACGACCACTCCTTCTAATGCTGTTATAATTTTAACGGGCTGCTTAGGCCAATTTAATGCAAAATATTTAAAACAAATAGAACATATTTATTCAAAATGGAGACATGAGAGTGACAGAGCTGTAATTTTACTATATCCGTACAAAACGAACGAAGTTTTAAGTGATTTTATTCCCTGTGCTATTTGAATTTTTTTTTAAACAAATTTTACAATCACCGTTGACATCAATGGTTTTGGGGTAAAGTGCTTGCCTCATGACTCAATGTTCGTGGGTTAAAATCCAGCTGAGGTCGACGTATTTTTCTTAAGCGATAAAAATCAGTCGCAAAACTTCCTTCGGAGGGGAGATAAAGCCGTCGGTCTCATGTCAATTATTAATGTAAAAGAACCCCGGAAGGTATATAAAAATACCTTCCCCGGAGAAATTGGTAGGCCCTTTAGCACTCGCTCATAGAAATTCAGTGTGGAAGACAACGGAAAACCGCCACACTTTCTGAACTTCTCTAGTACATGGGATTTCTACCAGATGATGCAGGTAGATACTAACCAGCCGGAAGTTTGACCTCTTGCCAAGCTCCTGATGGATAAAAATCACATCAAACCAACCTTCAGATTTTTTTTTTTTTTTTTAAGAAGCTTAGCACCAGCTGTAATCAAACCAGGATCCTCTACCTATTTGTGGACAGCCACTCTTAACAAATATGTTAGAAATATTTTAAAACCCAACGTTTATTAACAAATTGTCTATAACGACTTAAACAAGGATTATAATTTTATTCAAAACATAGATATTCTGGATACAACTTTTCAAGCCTTCATTCTGGTGTGCTTTATTATTATTATTATTAGCACCGCGTCTTACTACCCGTTCGGGTTATACGCACTTACGCTAATGTGTAATGGTAGGGTGATAGTGAGATGAAATGGAGGACCTACAGTTTAACGTGTGATCCGAGCCACGGTGGAGGCCTGGCATTCCCCACATTCACAAGTTGTGGAGGAAGAAAATTAAACTCTATATGTTTGTACTGAAGCAATCTTTGATTTATTTTGACCAAAAAAAGGTTCTGATACAAAAACTGCAAATACACTTACCTTTTCTCGCGTCTCCTACATCCCCACCTTAAAGATGTTACATGGAAAAACACTGAGAAACTTTGAAGACGTTATTTGTTATAAAGTGTTTGATATTTTTAATATTGTTTTCACCAAAATGTGGGTGCAAGCTCTGACCAGTTTTAAATTTTAAATGTCAAGCTTGAAGTGTTTTAAAATTAATGTGTTCTCACTTACATACACTCGATAAAACAATCCCATATTATCTAAAACTGTCTGTTGTGACCCTATCAAAACATTTCTTTATTTGATAGAGGGAAGTTTTTCACCGTTTGCTTTAATCTCAAGACATAACAACCGAGTGGCCGCCATTTGTTGGTGAATATAGTGCCAATTTAGATGGATATAAGATGTCATATGTTCAGCATAACGAACCCTCCGGCCGTTAATAGCAGTTTTCTAGACCGTGGCTGCTACTCTATTCAAGTAACTCCTCATTTGTCCTCATTGGGCTGAGTTGAACCCGTTCCCGATACAATGCTTCACAGAAACTCTGGAAGCTCCATGGATCAAACCCGGGACCTCTGGATCGGTAGCCAGGAAATCAGAACCACTAGATCACAGAAGCGGTATTTTTAACTAAAAATTGAAATAGAAAATAAAATATTGAATATTTGGATTAAATCTATTTAGTTTTTAAATAAAAAAGAATTATTTCGATAAATTTGAGTGGACAGAATATTATACTTCCCAAATGGTTGACACAAGTTAAGTAGTATGTATTGTATACCCTGTTTTTTTTTTAGTAGGAAGTGCGTTCTGGAAGGTCTTTTATTCTATCAAAATACTATTGTACAATAAATAGTATTCTAGTACGAAATAAGCCCTTCCAAAACGGGATACCTAACAAAATCAGGGTATACTCGAGGTTTAATATCATTAGAGGGACATGTCAGTGGGCCGCACCAAGAGCAACCATCTTGTTGCCAGCCAGACCACCCCTGGAATCATTTGTCATCGTGTTGTATATTCACCCAGACATCATTAGCTTCGCATCTGGCGGCGCGAGCCACAACTAATGCCATACATACGGGAGATGTTCTAGCACTCAATCCAGTACAAGTCGACCATTTCCCATTTTTAACGACCAACTATCATGGAAACTTAGTAGCGCAAGTCAGATACTTGAGCAAATTGAACAGTGATTTTTCCTCTTTTTCAACCTAAAGTAAAACAAAATCTCTTTCTTAAAAAAAAAACTCGAAAGGATTGAAAGAAAATGGTTTAGAAAAAATGGCATATATTTATAGCTTTTTTTTTTTAAATATACTGAATTGTTTCAAATACTGTAAGTTTATTTTTGTTGGTGACATATATGGAGCGAATGTATCGAGATATTTATTACTAAATTTGAAGATTATATTTCGTCAAAAGAAAATTAAGGATAGTAACACCCGAAACATTATCAAATGACTTACAATAGAGCAATAGCAGATATTAGATACAGTTCTCTTTTCAAACTCATCTATCGACTACAGCGCTTGGTGGTAGAATACAAAAGTGTCTTATACATTCTGGTTACATGATCCTCTATAGCCCAGATATGTCAATAGGTACCTCGATATTATAATCAAAACCTTGCGCCTATGTGGACTGAGCACTGCTAGTTAGTGTTTAATACACCCGCTTCAGTGGCCGAGCGATCTAAGGCGTCAACTCTCGTATTAGACTGGCCTGATGACAGTGGGAAGATCAGGGTTCAAATCCCGGTGGTGTCTATTGAGGATGGTTTTTCTTAAAGTATTTCCCACTCTCCTTCCACGAAAATCACCTCTAAATTGCTTTCCTTTTCATCCCTAACCCATTAGGATAATTATCACGTATAGCTACAACTTGAACAGGTAGAGAGACGTGGTGATAAAAAATAAAAACAACATATTATAAAAAGGAATGTTGCTGTTGGTTAGTTGTTTGGATACCCCTGAATGCCCTCTCTTTTAGGCAGCCCGCGGCCTCTAACCCTCCCTCGTCCTTTCGACCCTAGAGCACTCATCAATATCCACACGGTCTGTGATAGACATTGCCGTTACCACCCCCTGACAGCTGCCCTCCCCCCTTATCCACCCAAAATCCAGTCACTGACAGCAAGATGGAGAGAGGAAGGATGTTGGCCAACACAAATTCATTTTCATGAAGTAACTACTTTAAATGCGCTTCAAACAAGATTTACTAGTGTGATCCATATCGCTCGCACCCCTACCTGCACCCCGTGAAGAACTCAGATCCTACCCAACCGGGGTTCGGACCAATCTCTCAAAGGTGAGTTAATCCTTCATGCAAGCTATTTTTTTTTTATCGCCACGTCTTACTACCTGTTCCAAGTTACACGCATACATGATAATAATTACTTTAATGGGGTAAGGATGAGGAAGGAAGAATTTTAAGAGGTAATCTAACCGCATTTGCATGGAAGGTGATTGGGAAACACTTTAGGAGAAACCACCCTCAATATACCCGGCTGGGATTTGAATCCGGATCTTCCCATCATCAGCAGACCAGTCTAACACGAGATTGACGACTTATACAATTCGGCCACTGGAGAAGGTTTTTATACCTACATACTCTCCGAGTCCCATGTCACGTCAAAATTAGGATACATTATTTCCTTAATAATTCTACCTTCTTCGTTCCTATTCCATCAGCATAGTTAATGTATGCGTAAAGACCAACCGAACGAGTGATTAAGACGAAGATAATTTTTTCTTTAAATACAGAATCTCGGAGAATACCATTTTTATCTCGCGATCATCCCTTAGATCCAAGGTGACATAAACCGCTGTCATCCCCAATGAGTCATACCAGCCCCACCCTGTTCGTTCCCACCATATGGTAACTGAAAAACACGAGCCAAGACAAACGACAGTCTGGCCCGCACCCTAACCCCTCCACCCACCCACCCTCCCTTCCAGCCACGCACACACGCACCAACATACTGCCCTTATCCTTCTTATGCGAGGGCTCATATTAAAATACAAAGATAAGACATTACTTATTTCAGAAAAAAAACAAAAAAAAACCCTCCCCCTCATATGTAGAGCGCTTCTATCTTCTCCTAGATCCCTGTGGTGGAGGGGAGCGGACTGGAAGCGTATAAAGTTTCACCCCCTACGACCCTCCCCAGACGTCAAAAAAGGACCCTTTGTGTGGACTATACTTTTCTACTACCGGAGGACTCAACTGCTCGCAAAGCACAAAGTGAATCGAATATCGATTTCGATTTATCCAGAGACTACAGTAGTCCCATGGCTTCTTTGGTGCTGACTGACAGCTCACAGCTAACGGCTTTTAAAAGTTACCAGACCAAATGATGTATTCCTACGCCGAACCATATGATCTGCGAAAACATGTGTTTAGCAGCTGTCACTTATGACTGTCAAAATTTAGGTTTATGCCTAAATGTTGACTGTCATAAGTCAGCTGTGATCTGTCAGTCAGCACCAAAGTAGCCATGGGGCTAATATAGTTTGAGTAAGGTGGCCATTCGTTGACCAAAATAAAGCCTTTGCCTTCGATTTATTCATGTCACCGCGTCTTACCAAGTGTTCATGTTATATGTATATATGATAATTAACTCTAATGGTGTGTAGGGATAAGATAAGAAGAATTTTAGAGGTAATATACTCGCATTTGCGTGGAAGGAAAGTGAAAAACCATTTAATACCTGAAAATAGCCAACCGGGATTCGAGTCCTGATCTACCCGTCATCGGATACCAGTCTAACACTAAAGTGAACCCTTATACCATTCGGCCACTGAAGCGAGTGTCCCCGATTTGTTAAATAAATCAATAGGATTTGAACTCGAACCGTTCTGTGTCTGGCAAACCAAACACGATTAGCTTAACTATCAGACCACGTGTCCACCGTTGCGGGTTGGTAGCTCCTACCACCACCATATTCAGGGTCCAGGGTTCAATCCCTTGCATAATCGAAAATGTATGTAACTTATGTGGAATATTATTTATTATTCGCTTGTGTAAATTAACGGTATGGGGGTTTTGGCTGATGGTTTTTAAACTAGAACCAATTATAAAGTCACGAGAAAGATTTCAAGAAGTGTAGGATTGATAGAGTATAAGGTGAATTCCCGCAGAATAGGTTTAGAAAAAACTTGAGATCTTTCTTCCATAAATTTATCAGAGATAAAATTATTTGTGTAAAAATAATCGGCGTAGTAACATCATTAACAAGTATATTACGGTATTTATAAAGTAAAAAAATGACACATGAACACGGGACCATTGGCTTATTACGTCAATCCTCTCGTTTCCTCTCTACATTCAGGCCAAAAGATTGTCAAATTTTGCACTTAATTATCTTACATTCTCAATACAAACAATTCTCATCATTTGCATCTTAGGCAGTTGTAAGTGAGTAGTCAAAGTGCACGTCTTGAATAAACTTGTTCTAGCAGAGTGTGTTATTTTAAATGTTCGTTTGAGCAATATATTTTCTCAATTTTTACATTGTGTGGTGACTTTCATTTCTCATTCGCCACACCTGTGGCTACATTGAGAAATATGTTGCCCATTTAACGCGGCACTCTCTTGATGGACTGGGTTGCTGATAACAATGAGATCGGGGATCAGGTCCTATTTGGGTATAATTATTAATGATGTTTATTTCTTAATGGTTTCCCATTCTTTCTTCAAACAAAAGCAGTTGCATTTAATCTAAAATATTACCTTCTTCATCCATATCCCATAAGCGTAGCTAAAGTATGCGTACCTATAGCAAGAAACGCAACAAAACGCGGCGAATTATTATTTTAAAAAAAGTAACAATGTTAAAAAAAAACCAGCAGGGCTGACTGCACAGATATTATGACTTTGAGCCACGGCGTCAAGGTTTTAGCCCTACCAGCTGCATTGGGGAAATCAGACCCCGTATCCCCCAAACAAAACAAGTAGAAGATTGGAGATTCAAATCGTTTTAAACCGATCACCACCAATAAACAACATGTGGACCGATTTCAATCAAGTTTTCACCCTTGACTGATTGTTTGTAAGACGAGGAAGGATCGGAGAAAAGATAAAGCGCCATATGTGTCTTAACAATTGATTACACCCAGCATGACTTAGAGAGTACCATAATCCATTATGCAGGAGCGACCGAGCTGTGTCGGTACTGAATATTTATTAAACCTAACTAGAAATAGAAAGAAGAAAAGTTAAAACAAACAAATAGGAATAGTATCGCTTGGGCAATGCAGCGTATAGTTGGGATTCTGCGATAGGACATTTTTGGAAAACAACAATTTTTTTTGTTTGCTATCAACAATGATAGAATTTTACAATATTGAATATTATTTTATAGCTATTGATAATATCTAACATAAATGACTATTGCAGATCATATTACTTTATATATAACTGTATGAAAAATGTTTTAATAACTTTTATAACCGACAAAAAAGATCATTTCTGTTTGGATAGGACTATAGGTATGAACCACACTTGCAATAGTATTCCCCAGGTACTAGTCAGATCGCCGTAAGTAGAACGTTGATAGATATAGACCTATTATACATCTTATATATATGTTATACCCCAAAAGTGAAATTGGCAATTTCATGAATTGGGCATATTTCTAAACCATTCCCGTAAATTGGGTTTTTCGGTTGTCCGTTTCAATTGTCCGGTTCCTGAATTGGGTAGCATTTGTGCTGCTCAGCTCATAGAATGGCTAGTTAATGAACTGGGCAGCTCCAAACGCCACCGAATTCATTAATGGGACAAGTTTTTTTTTGCCCGATCCGTGAAATTGACAAGGGAAGAACAGGTTTGGTCCAAATCTTTAATATTTTAAGAATGGAAGGTTAGGTCTAGTTGAGTTGGGTTGGTGTATAATTCTTAATATATTTTATACATATTTGAAAACGAATTTCAGTTAAGCTTTTAGTAGACAGGACAATAATTTCTAGTTCATGAAATGGTTAAGAGAGGATGCCAAAAATTTGGACATAAAATCTGTTCATTTTAAGAAATGTTCGAATAAGCGAGCTTATTGTTCTTCAGTTCTACTTTTCTTATATGCAAATTCCTAGTGTTTAAAGCTTGCAGTTTTATATCCCAGATTTAAAAAATATTTTAGTATTTGTTTTAGAACGTTAATGTGTTTTCCAGGGGCTTTTTCGAACAAAAAAAAAGTATGGTTTTTTTCGGTTTTCCAGGCGGTTGGCAACCTTGACACGCGCTCGCTCGTTAACACCATCCCATGTTAGTTATTACCTCGCAAGGGCTGCAACAAGCAACCAATCTGTTTCCGAAAGAACACTCAATGAATGAACGACGAAGAAAATGAATAGGTCCGATTACATTGTGTCTGGCACGAAATATAGCACAGAGCAAGTCTTCAGCCGAGACAAAATAGGAAGATGCTATCTCAGTTCCCGGTCACATTATTCCAGTTCCATAACAAGACGTATAATTTTTTTTTATCTTGCTTAACCCACCTACAAACTGAGTAGGACTATACACTACCGAATAACATCTACTTTGAAGGTATATATCGACCCTAAAAACTATTTTTTTAAACCGCTTTTGTTTTTGAACTCATTTTAAGCACGTTTTAACTACTTTTAAAATATGCATCATTTTAATTCGATTAATAATCACTATACAAAAACAAAATCACATTTTTAAACGGAAAAGGGTACTTTTATCACTCAAACTTGCAGTATGAAATGAATGATAAGGATAGTTTCATCAATAAAAGTAAAAAAAGTAATCTCGAATATATTCAATCCTTTGTAGATAGAGATTCTTAGAGACATGTGTAGCTGACCTTTATTATTGCCAAGATAAATTAATTACCAAAATTAAATGTGTGGGACATTACCAGAAGAGATTAGGAACTTCTCTGAGAAATTTAGTGTCAGAAAAAAGAATCTTAGAGGAAATAGTGGCTGACCCGGTGCCCCGATTGATAAGATCTAAATTTATTTTACCACTGTTCGCGACGATTTATAAGATGCAAAATTATTTTAGTTATTGTTCTGTGTGCTAACACCAGCGGCATTGAATGTCAAAGACTATGTGGGGAGTTTTCTTTCCCCTATCAGCGAGTGATGATTTGCCGCTATGCGAAAAGTGTCCAAAAGGAAATGATAGCTGATGCTCCCACTGAAGAGTTAAGGCCAATGGTAGGTTATAAAATCATAAACAAATGGCAGAGCTATATTCCATTCACGGTAGGAATTACTCTCTGAAAGGTCTTTTTTCCTACCAATATCCTACTATATAGTAGATTTATGGTAGGGAAAAAGGCCTTTCAGAAGTCAATTCCTACCGTGAATGGAATATACAGTAGCCCCATGGCTTCTTTGGTGCTGACTGACAGCTCACATCTAACAGCTGACGGCTTTGAAAAGTTACCAGACCAAATTATGTATCCCTACGCCAAACCATATGATCTGCAAAAACATGTGTTTACCAGCTGTTACTTTTGACAGTCAAAATTTATATATATACCTAAAATTTGACTGCCAGAAGTCAGCTGTGAGCTGTCAGTCAGCACCAAAGAAACCACGGGGCTACTGTACCTACCTCGAGATGTAGTTTGAGCTATAAGACAAATATTCGAAAGATAACTGCTACAGTCATAGGTACTTTAAAAGATAATTGCTTGTATGGAAAGATCTAGAACCGTAATAAGTCAATCACTAGGATGAATTATCCTCCGCGTCCAAAGAAAGATTACTGGTAATAAATGCTGTTTGCCATTTTAATTACGGAAGTAAAATAGAAGCTCGAAGAGGATGCATACTATAGCTAGCAGCTACACATGATCATATGATGGATAAATATGTGCAACAATAATTATAGCACATGAGAGCAGAAATAGCGCAGAATATATCAAAGAGAAAGAAATAAGAATAAAGAAAATAAGAAATAAAAATAAAACAAAAACACCTATGAGGAAAGTGAAGCCTATCAGGCTGAATGAAGGCTTAGAAGAAAAAAGAGTCAAGTGTGTTCAGTGTGGCAAAAGATTCGAGTCTCATTTTCTGTGTGTTCTATTTTTATAACATTTCCTGGTAAATCTAGGTTAAGTACATTTGCAATCAAAATAATGATTAGATTCATATACTAATTTAAAGCTAGGTCTTGTATACATGTTATAAACTAAGAAAATTCTAATATATATATATATATATATATAAACAATAATTATAGTAAACTTTTATCGATCAGACGTTTACAATTTTAATTAAATGGCTAATAGTATAATATATAATTGATTTTAGCACAAAATAAAGTTGATTTCATGACAATTATTTTTATTAGAGACTAAATATACTACGTTTAACAAGAGACAAACTAAATTAGATAAAAAAAAGTAGATCAACCTTAAAAAATTCAAAATGGTGGTCATATTTAATTCTTTTATATAACATTGAAAAAGTCTTCTTTTTGTATATATTGACGTAGGGGGGATAAAATTAAGAAACTAAAAATTTAAATAAAATTATTTCTTGTAATGGTCGATACCGTTCTAGAATAACGAGGTTTTTGTTAAAATCATTGGTTACAATGGTTGGTACCGCTCCATTTTATTTGACCCACCTCTGTGGTCATATGGTCTAAGGGGTCGATATCGCAGTACACTAGAATAAAAATGATGGGGAGATCAAGGTTCAGCTCTCAGTCGGTTGTAATGAGAGTGATTTTTCCAAAATGGTTTTCCAATTTTCTCCACGCAAATGTGGGTACACTTACTTTGAACATGACTTTCCTCATCCCTAAAACCATTAGCGCAATTAGTGAATTAAGGTATAATTCGAACAGGCAGTAAGACTGGTCTAAAAAAAAAGTACAACCCAATAGGTTGTGATATTCAATGGAAGTAAAATATTTTTCAAATAAATTCACAAATGGATTAACAAATTTACCGTCAAAAACTTGTAAGGTTTATTGACGATAGTAATAATTATTCGTTTTATAAATTCCATACACTAGAGTCGCAATTATCCGGACTAAAGGGGCGGCATTCGTGGCCAGATAGTGGAAAATCCGGATAGTACGGATTCCGCGTGCAAACGATTTTCAATGTGGGTTTGCTTACTTTTTTTTTAATTTTACCAGAACATTTAGCTTTGTTCTAATAGAATCTGCCCATTTTATTATTGCGATGTGAAATAGGAATACACCAAAAATCAAATGAGAATTACATTTTTAAAATCTTTACTATATAGTAGCCTACTCTATTTTGAAAATGGAACATAGGCTACAAATCAGAACCAAGTACAAATATAGCATCAAATGGATTAAATTATAAATTCAGTAAATGTTTTATAGTGGATATGTACCGGTTTGTCTATTTTAAAACGCACTTGTTAACACCTAGAACTGGGCCGGATAGTGGCGACTCTAGTGTATTGATTTTTTTTGTTGACAAAATGTAGAATTTCCTCGTTCCCTATTATTTGTTGACGGGGGTGGGGTGTGAAGGAGGGAACAGTAATTGTCTGAATGTGAGTTTCCCCTTCTTAACGCTTGGCACGACTGCAGTGAGCACGACCACACACGGATCTGGGTTCAAGAACTGGCGAGGGTTAGCAGGAACATTTGGAGGCCCGTGCTTTGATGCATCATGGGCACGCATTAACAACATCGGTCAAGATAGAACGATACTAAAGTTTTATTTACAATAAATCTTACGCTTTAATTATTAGTTTTTCTTCCTAGAGTTCGCAACCTTCTCAAATTGTGCTTGCTAGCTTGTAACTGCAGCCCAACTTCCACAGGGAGGGTCTTTTAGAAACTTCAAACACATTTTAGTTTGCAGCTAACATTGATAACAGTTTAATATTGATTTTTTTTATTATTTAGCACCGCGTCTTACTACCCGTTCGGGTTATAAGTTTTAAGTACTAAATACGCTAATGGATTAGGAATTGTGAAGGTTGAATTAGAAGAAGTGAGTCCGAATTTGCGTGGAGGGAGAGTGTAAAACCATTTAGGAAAAACCACCCCCACTATTATTTTCATTGCTCAAAATTTTTAGTTTTTCAAAAATTTTGAAAGTGTATTAAGGGGAAATCTGAAGGCCTTTGCAATTTCCGATTTATTTGTACGTCCCTTTTCCACTTCCTTTATCACCGTTACTTTTTTGCCCCAAGGTAATGATTTATAGAACTGTGACTTGGAAAGTGACAGGACTGTTACTTGGAAAGTGACATCACGATACACATACACACAAACACTACTGTACAGTATGCACTAAACAAAACAAAACTAAAACCAAAGAATAACTATATAACAAAACAAACTAGCACGTCACAAGAATATCGCTACGATCGAATCCCTAAGAACAGCGCACGTAACCAATCGAGAGGTTCGACCTTAACTAACGGAGTACAGAACTGTACGTGTAAACAAAGACGTAAGGATGAGAGGGGGAGGGGCGTGAAGAAGGGTGACCGTATTCCAACGTCACCACCCCTGTTAAAAAAAAAAATAACATGGCACCACAACTAGAAGTAGGAAAACAATACTGCACAACTTCCATTACATTACAACTTGCGAAAAGTTCGAATTAACCAAATCAAAGTTTTAATTAATTATCCAAGATTTTTTAAGATTGTTTTAATATAAAATTCACGGGACCAGGCGAAACATTAGAATTAAAGACGATTTCGAATTACGTAGGTTTGAATTAGTCAGGTTCCACTGTAATTTAAATCTCGGTTGTGCAAAGAGAAAAGGAGAAGGGGGGGAAGGGGAGGAGGATAGATCTTCATAAATCAAATACACGATCTTTGGCTTTGCCTGTGTCCACTTCTAGCTGTTTTTGCAATCGCGCCTGGAAGAAGGGAGAGCGGAAGGGGGTATGGATGAAGAGGGTATTATTAGGATAAAATGTACCGATATTTACATAGCAGGAGAGTGATAAGCCAACAAGGAAAACCCACTCTCAATACACCTGCGCTGGATTTGATCCCATTGACCTCCCCATCAACCAGACTACAAGATCCTCGTATTTAGTCTACGTACCCGCCGATGCGAGTCAATGACGCCAGTAATGTTAATATGTAAGATTACCATCTAACTCCACGGCATCAGCCCATAATCGAGCCATACCCATACCGACCGAGTGGCCGCCAGCTGTTGGCTAGGATGATGCCAACTTCTGTGGATAGAGGGTGTGTTTTGGTCAGCACAATAAGCTCTTTGGTCGTTAATCGCAGTTTTCTAAAACGGAGCCGTCACTTTTTAATTCAAGTGGTTCCTCATTTGCCCTCGAGAGAATGAGCTGAACCCGTTTCAGACCCAGTGCTTCACAGAAAATCTGGAAGCGCCAGGATAGAATCCGGCCGGCACCCCTGGATATGTAGCCAGGAACAGTGACCACTAAGCCACAAAGGTAGTCAAAGATTATTATCTAAAGTAATATTAATTCCACAAATTCTAGGGAAATGCTCACTGTACAAACTGGAATAAACAGAACCGCCTACTTGACATCTCGCTCAGTGGCGCAGGAACGTTTTTATTTGGGGGGGTAAATATAATCATGTGCTTTTATAGGGAATAACATTTTTAGATTTAAAAAAGACCAATAAAATGTAATATTAATTAACAGTCTAAATGTGTTTTTTTCTCATTAAGTATGGGCATGCCAAACATTAGAATGAATACACACACAACTAATTAAGAAAAAATATATATGATGCTGCTCAACTCAAAATGATTAAAAACAACAAAATTAAAGTACGTTTCCAAACACCTTTGCGCTATATTCGCTACTAGCTATAACACCACTAAATAGTTTCGCAGTGTCAAGTTTGTCGAGTCTCTCAGGGTATGCATTAAGCAGACACAGGTGATTTAGTCTACGTTGCCTCATCGTAGAGCGAAGATAGTTTTTTATGCGTCCAAGCATTGAAAAACTTCTTTCTGCAGTAGCTGATGTAGCTGGTATCACTATCAGAGTTTTCAAAATCTCTTCAATGTGAGGAAATAAACTTCGTGTTTCCTCGTGCAGGCCTTGAAATTTGGTGAACGTGCTGGAGATGATAGAAAAATGAATGATTTTGCTACACATTGTCAGCTCAGTTTTCAGCTCTTTTGGGCAAATACTTCTTTTGTTCAAAACTTTCATCATGGGTTCAGTAAATTTATTTGACTTCGAGAGTAAGATTTCCTCCAATATGCAGTACTCTTGAAAATCTGGTTAGTTGAACCTGTATTCAATTTCTTCAGATATCTTTCGATTGCATTTGTACTCAGGGGTGCACCCAGCATTTTAAGCTGGGAGGGGGGGATTTTTACATAATAATTTTCATAATTGCAGCATTATATATTTCAATTACTCTAATATTTGGAAATTTTATTTGAAGTAGGGGGGTAAGAAAGATAGAGATTCAGCGATGCCCCCTAAAAAGTGGGGTTCCAGGGGTTTCTCCCCCGGGAATTTTTTTTATTTCAAAGTATGTAAATGATAATATTTGAGCTAATTTGTACCAAAAGCGGATCCTCGGCCTACCCTCTGTCACTGTGTATGCCACGTCTGTGTTTACACATTCTTCTTCACACCCGGGATTTGCAGTTGGTGGGGGTGGGGGCATATATTAATATCTCAACTGCTGATACAATAGTATTTACATAATTGCTCTAACATAATAATTTCAAGTACTGTACCCACTTCAAAACTCTATGTACAAAGAGTAAATACTTTAACCATTTCTAGAAAATATTACATTATCACAGGTCCAGTTTTCATTTAAGTGAAAATTAACAGTAAAATTAAAATCCACATAAAAAAGTAATCCTTTGAAAAGCCCTAATTACTGTACAAATTTAATTTATAATAATTATAATTAAAAACTATAATTGATTAATTGACGGAACATAATGCTAATAATATTTTTTTATCTTTGTTGCCTGATGACACACTCAAGTCACCACTCCCCACGTGAATGAGTGAATACCAGACGGTATTTACAACCCCTCCCCCTCCAAGACTTTGGCACAAGTCACAAGTGGACTTGTAAAGTAACATAGCAGCACTGTCGCGCCTAGCAGAGGGGCGTGGTGGAGACTGGTAATTGCTGTCCCAAGCACTAAGCAGTACCTACGATAGGTCAGGACTCGCCAATAAAACCACTCGAAACAGAATTATATTTTAATTTTATTATGTTACCTTGTGAACTGTGTATCTTGCCTCAACAAGATATTTCTAGTATCTAAAAGTTTTATTATATTTTTTTGAGAGCGGAGGGGTAAAAATGATACTTTTTACCCCCCTACATTTCTTAGGGGGGTAAAATTTACCCCCGTACCCCCTAGTTCCTGCGCCACTGATCTCGCTTCTGTTGGAACTATTCTTTTAAGCGATGCAGTTCTTGGGAAGAAGAGGCTATGCCAACCAACCAAGGACTCTGTCTGCACATGGGTCACATCATGCGAGTGAAACAAGGGGGGCGTGGGAGAGATGAGAGGGGGAGGGGAGAAACACGGCGACAAACTGGCGGCCTCATAAAACATGGCGGCCTCGTTAAATTTCTGGGAATAAAAAAAAACTGTCAGTCTGTTTCCTACTAACTGTGACCAAAATAAACATTCGCAACACTTCTTACAAACCGCAGCGTACAAAACAGATTTTAGAGAGAAACTCCCCCACAGCTCTTTTCGAGTACAATTGCATTCTATATGAAGTGTACACACATTTGCGTGGAGTGATAGTGGAAAACCATTTAATGAAAATCACCCTCGAACCCCAATCTCTCTGTAACAGTCTAGTATATTGCGAAAGTGACGCCTTAAATCATGCGGCCACAGAGGCAGGTTAAAAATCTTGTGTTTATTCAATGATTTTGAAAGAGTAGTTTCTATATAAGAAAGTCCCAATCCGATTTTCTTACGAAAAATCTTCTGTTAGTAAATAAGGCCTTTCAAGAGGCTCTTCGTAAGAAAATCTGGCTCTAGTGCGCAGGAGGGCAGGGAGGCAAGAGGTGATGGTATTGCAGTCGGGGCAAATAAGATTATATATTCATATTTCAGGTTTTCTCCACACTATCTGCTCTACTTTGCACGGAACCAAACATTTACTAGTCCCAACCTCTCTTCCATTCTGTAACATTGCGGAAAAAACGAAAACGCACGCAAGTGTTTATTGGACAGGCTGTAGAGAGACCCGGAGATCGGTCATCACTTCCTAACACACGCGCTGTTTTATCAACGCGCAACCCTCAATATTTAAATGGTTTTGTTTGTGTTAAGCCATCAGGTAGTAAGACGCAGCGCAATTTTTTTTTTATCAGAAGTATACGTGTGCTTATGAAGCCATATACATATATATGTATATAATATATTGTATGTATGTATTGTAGGTGACCTGGCAGTCCAGTGGTTAAGGTGTCGGACTTCTGTGCTGGGGGTCCGGGGTTCAATCCTCGGTCCCGGCACAGATTTATCTGATTGCCAAATCCTTCCTTCATCTCTGACAAGGTGTGTAATAATCATAACTTGTGAATGTGTGGAATGCCAGTCCTCCACCGTGGTTCGGATTCCACGTTAGACTGTAGGTCCTCCATTTCATCTCACAATCACCCTACCATTACACATTAGCCTAAGTGCGTATAGTCCGAACGGGCAGTAAGATGCGGTGCTAATAATAATAAGTATTGTATGTATTGTGTATGTATGTACAGTAGCGCCATGGCTTCTTTGGTGCTGACTGACAACTCGCAGTTGACTTCTGACAGTCAACATTTAGGTATATACCTAAATTTTGACTGTAAGAAGTGACAGCTACCAAACACGTGTTTTTGCAGATCATATGGTTCGGAGTAGGGATACATAATTTGGTCTGGTAACTTTTCAAAGCTGTCAGTCAGCACCAAAGAAGCCATAAGGCTACTGTATGTTATGTATGCATAGCTTCAACTTGATAGTTCGGAATTCGGTTCGTTTACTAGGAAATGCTTTCCCACAATGTGGTTATGAACCTGGTTCCTCTATCCAGGCGAACGTTGGTTACTCTTTAAAATTTCTATTCCTCGTCAACTTGACCTCAAATTAATAGTGTGCACTCTACTCTTATCCTGGAAGGTAGCAGTCTTACCTTGACTAACTACACTATGTCCCTATCTTATAAACTGCGTCATAGTGTAATTAAACAAGGTTAGCTTACTTGCTTTCTTTAAGGATAAACGTAGTACACGTTTCTATTGGTCCAAAAATGGCATTAAAACGCGTTAAGCCTGATTCACACTTCCTTCGAAACTAAAGAGCAGTCTCTGCTTTAGTGTCTCAGCAATTCACACGCGAGCAGATAAATATATGTTGGTTGGCCATGATGCTTTTAAACACTAACTATACACAGCTAGTTATCGACGTATTTTATTTTCTAGTGGATAATGAGATATTTAATAATAATAATAATATCACAGTGGATGTTTTTGAATTATTGCATTGCAATGTGAAACAAACCTAAACAGAGGAAGAACGACACACGCGCTTTGTATTTAAAAAGTTGTTTCAAATTAATTCCCAACAGCAGGTGCAACAGTCTGCTAATATCTCGCTTTAAAGGCGCATGCGCATTAGAGTGTTGAGATTTGATTGGGTCTCTATAAAGTTGATGCTGTCACGCGGAAAAAGAAAAGCTGGAGTTATTTCAAGTTGCGCAGAGCGGACAACGCTAATGAGGCTGAAATCTCTTAATTTATATAGAGTTCTTCACGTGATTACGTTCCTGCTATTCTCTTGTGTGTTTTTTAAAGCGAGAGTGTGATTCCACAGTATTTCTGAGGAACGGTACTATTTTCAGATCAAGCCGCTTTTAAAAGTAAACGATAAAAAAACAACCGCCTCCACTGTACGTGACTTTGAAATGACGTAGTGTATCGTACCGTAGCGTGCGTAGTCCCAGCGTCGAGTCATAACTCTATTTCGGAGGGTTTATGAATGAAAACGGTCTCTCTAGGAGGAAGGGGAAGGAGAGGGGTGGGGGGCTGGTATGGGACGTAAACACTGACCGCTTTGCACGCCGCGATTTCTTCGCGAGATTGCTTTCATGAAATCACAAGATGAAGGAGCGTTTAAAAAAAAAAAAAATAGTTAAAAAAGAGAGGACGAACATACAAAGTATAGCTTGAACGCACGGCTTATTTTTTTCGAGAACTCTAAGAGTTTTTATTAACGTGTCTTAATACCGTCAGGGCTATTCGAAGATTTTTAACTTAAGGGGTTGGAACGAGATAAGTAGAATTTAATGAAATTGTCTTCGCATTTGCGTGGAAGGAGAGTGGGGAACCCAACTAAGAATTTACCACCTTCAGAAGGTCTACCATTGGTCTGGATACGAATGTTAACCTTTTCCCCCTCCATCACCCACAATCCGGTTTACAATGAGACTGATACCTTTGAATGTGGGACCCCCAGTGAGGTAAATTATTATTTTTTAATTGCAAGTACACCTTATCTCATAGTTGTACTGATATAAAGATTATCTGGTTTGATCATAACCAAGTTACAACAATTAATCAATGAAACACGTTGTTTGATAATGCTCGAAAAAGTGGTAAATTAATAAGATGGGGGAGTATGGATGTTATATCTTAAAATTAAATTATAATAAGCTATAATCTCAGACATTAAATGCGTAAAATTATGTTAAATGTGACTTGAGTAAATTAAATACCCCGTTAAAACCTAATTTTGCATGTGTGTCCCTAAAAGTATTAGTCCACTTTTATAGCTAAGTCGGTAAAGCATCAGTTTAAGATGAGGAGTGTGTAGAGAACGCAATAAAAGGTCGGTGTTTTTGCTGTTGTTATAGAAAAACTTTTTTTTAGTCAAAATAAATAAAATATTGCTCCAGTAGAAACAAAAGAGTTTAATTTTCTTCACATGGTGATATCTACAGATGTTGAAAATCTATCAAGGGTGTCGTGGGATTTAGTGATAACGTTATCTCTTCCTTTAAAGAGTTGTTCAACTAATGCCGCTATGTTCATGACAGATGTCGGTGACCTGGCGGTCTAGGGGTAAGGTGCGACTTCTGTACTAGGGGTCCTGGTTTCAATCCTCGGTCCCGGCACAGATTTATCTGGTTGCCAAACACTTCCTTCACCTCTGACAAGACATCTTGTGAATGTGAGGAATGACAGGCCTCCACCGTGGTTCGGATCCCACGTTAAACTGTAAGTCCTCCATTTCATCTCACAATCGCCCTACCATTACACATTAGCGTAAGTACGTATAACCCAAACGGGTAGTAAGACGTGATGCTAATAAATTCATGACAGATATTCAACCACTATTGATATCCCGGCGTGAAGAAAATTAAACTATAAGTTTCTACTAGAGGAATATTTGATTTATTTTTTCCAAAAATAAGTTTTGCTATAAAAAACTGCAACAGCCCTTACCTTTTCTCGCGTCCCCTACCACTGAGTCGAAGACCGTATGTTCGATTAACGATATCGCTAAGATATTAGAATTACTGAAATTGATACTTCCTCTTTCATAGTGATGAATGGACAGCAATGAGATTGGCTGTTTTGTTTACTTAAGATAGTTTGTAAGTCGTGTGTTGATGTAGGCTATTCAATCGATTCAGAAAGCGTACTTTGAATACCATTTTTAAAAAAACTTAGTCGAGTCGATAAAAGTGGCTCGCTCATCCGGGCGGAACACAAATAAAATAAACTTTTCAAGGTAATGAAAGCAAACTCGCTTTAATAGGTCAAGACAAGGTTAAGGACTTCGTTAAAATATGTTATATTTATCACAAAAAAATACTTTTTATTAGCACCTCATATTACCACCCGTTCGGGTTTTACGCCTAGTTACTCTAATGTGTTAGGGAGTAGGAAGGTTGAATTTAGAGTAGTATACCCGCATTTGCTTGGAAAGCCATTTAGGGAAAAACCACCTAACTGGGATCCAAACCACGATATCCCCGTCATGGACAGTCAAATATATTGCGGGAGTGACGCCTTAGACCACGCGAACATCGAAGCGGATCAAAATAATTAAAGTTCATACAGACGAGGGCAATTCACCTGTTGGCACGTGTTATATTTTTTTTGTCTCAATATTTTCTTACACTTTCTTTCAAAAATATAATGTATCTCTTTGCCTATATATTGGTCTACAGTGGAATACTTTGCAGTTCTCTTTGATTATTTTGGCGTGGACCTTCAAGTATAGGCTATACTACAGGATATTTCGCTCGCACCTGGCCCCTGAGTTTCCCTGATAACTTTCAAACTAATTAGTTAATGAGAAGCACTCATGGGCCGGGAGCGAGCAAAGCACCCTGTATAGCACTTTTCAGACAAGGAGACAATGTCAAGAAACAACTAAAGGCGAAACAAATTAAAACGAAGAAAAAAATATACATTATTCAAGTTGGTCCACCACTGAAAGGTTAAAAAGAAATAAAAGTACCGATATAATTTTAAAAGGGTATTTTTTTTTCTAAAAGAGGTTGTAAACCTTTGGCCTCCTTAACTTAACGAACAAGCCAAGTTTTCTTTGCTTTCCCTTTTCCCCTCAGATATAAAGGATGGATGCAAACGTTTTTCAAATATTCGTGACAGAGAATCTTTAAATATTTGTTTACCTTATCACGACACTTGCTCTGAAAAAGTGAAAGTTACAATAAACTTGTATTTTTACTCATGTACTGTTCATTGACTATGATTTAAAGACTTCAAGCCCCCTTGTCATATATCTATATAAAACCCTGTTTAAGGTAGGAAAGGCCAGAATGCTACTATATTATAGCAGGATTGCCAGATTAACATTTTATTTAAAGCCAAACAATACTAGAAAAATACCGGAAGAATGCCAAACAAGCAACACCCAAGCCTATATGATTATAAATCAAAATGCAAACACTCTAGAAATTGGAAGTTCGAGTCAAGAGTCGATCAAAATGTATACTTTATACTGCGTGGATTCTAATTTCTGGCAATGCATTAGTAATAAAAAACCGAAAAAACCAATAAAAACAAACTTAAATACCAATATACAAAGTCTCGAAATAATAGTAAGAACAACTTTTTGAGTTTGGGGGAAAGTAAAACGCCAAGATCCTTTATAATTTTCAGGTAGAACATTTTCACGATTACACTAATTTCTCGTTCTGAAAAAGCAAAAATGGTTCACAACATACCAATTTGATATTATTTTTAAATTGAAAAAAGACACCTAGACACCAGAATCTAACCCGGGACTTTTGGTTTGATACACCAATGCTCTAACTACTGTGATATCCAGGAATCGTCCCGTACCCATAATCCAATTAATATCACGAGCTATCAGATAACGCAGCCACCTTCGACTCTGGAGAGCTTTGTGCTGCCAATAGCAGAATAACGTATATATTCCATTCACGGTAGGAATTACTCTCTGAAAGGTCCTTTTTCCTACCAATATGCTACTATATAATAGATTTCTAGTAGGGAAAAAGGCCTTTCAGAAAACGATTCCTACGGTGAACGGACTTTATACGAGTGCGCATATCATGATGGATTAACCGCGGCTATCACCGTAATTAACAAATATAATAGATTTGCTATTTAATCCATGGTAATATTAGCTAATTGAGGAGTGTTTTAGTGGTCAATAAACTTCAGAACTACCATGCACATAGTTGTTTTTTAAGCACGGCGTCTTACTACCCGTTCGGGCTATACGCTTGCACATACAGTAGCCCCATGGCTTCTTCGGTGCTGACTGACAGCTCACAGCTGAATTCTGACAGTCAACATTTAGGTATATACCTAAATTTTGACCGTCAAAAGTGACAACTGCTAAACACATGTTTTTGCAGATCATATAGTTCGGCGTAGGGATATATAATTTGGTCTGGTAACTTTTCAAAGCTTTTAGCTGTCAGTCAGCACCAAAGAAGCCATGGGGCTACTGTAGTTAGTGTAAGGAGATTTTGCTTCAATTAGAAGACTCAATAGATCAGCTTTAGATGATTACATAACTTAGTTTTCTTGAGCCATCAACTGATAATTGCCGCAAGATCTACCAGGAGCTGACCCCAGTCTTAAACCATTTGGCCACCGAAGCGGGTTGTTTATTTGTCTGTTAACATTTTAAGACATTTTACAGATGTGAGCCTTGTTCACCCAAGTTTGCTTAGTTTTTCCCCCTTTAAACCCAGTAAATGCGTTCACCCGAGTGTGACTAGGAACTAGGTCGTTTGCGATGTGTTGATAATAATGCAATAGGCGGTGTCAGGAATACCATGAACTCCACTTACTTTCGCCCATCGATTTCGGTCACGTTTTCAAAACACTTTGAAAGCTTCCCGTTCGCCGATATTTTCCATGTTCCTGTTTCTTTCATTTCACTCTTTTCTTATTGGTCGTCGATTTCTCTAACTTACTGTTTATTACGCGGCCATGATATTCTTATATCGGGCGTATTTATTGTGATCTCCCTGAACCAACCGATTGTATCAACCACACGACTTAAAAAACAAAATTAACTTTTAAAAGAGACACGTCACCCCTTCCCCTATATCCCTGACTGTGAAAAGCAGTGGCGTTTCGTGGGGTATTTCCAGGGTAAGCAAAGCTTGTCAAAACTTTACCTTTGATATTTTCTCCCGCACTTGATCCGCATTTGACCAAATCATACATATATTTATTTTAACACCACGTCTTACTACACATTCAAGGTTATACGCATATCTACTAATTAATCTAATGAGCTATGTCTGAAGAGGGTTGAATTTAAAGGAAGTGTCAACGCATTTGCGAGGAGGAAGAGTAGGAAAATATTTAGGAAAACCACCATAGTATATTCTACCGAGATTCTAACCCTGATCTCCTTGTCCTCGGCAGTCTAGGCTAATAGGAGAGGGACGCCTTAGACCACGCGACCACTGAACCAGGTTCATAAATACATTGTTCTCTATACTTCTCACGGGAAAATTCATTTTTCGTAAATACGTGACCAATTAATGTTTCACTGAGTAATTCTATCAATTCACCAATACAGTTTAAACCAGCTCTTCTTAAGAACCGGATCTAAGCAGCTTATATGCATGACAACTCACTCCCTGCATAGGAAGATAATGCATCTAGGAATTGTGGTCATTCTTATGAGCTTATTGGTCTCGGTCCTAAGAACAAAATGGCCACTCCTGATTAATGAAATTGATTGTTGGATCCCTTGGAGGTTACATACAGACTGACCATCCCCAATTTAATTACATACGTAGTGTAATTAGATTAAGACTTTGCCACCCCCCGACTTGAAGGACTAATTGATTGTAGCTGTTATGGTAGGATTTTAGTAGGAAGGATCTATTTAAAGGTATTTTTTCATACCAGAATCCTATTATACAGTAGGAGTTTGGCAGGATAAAAAGGCCTTTTCGACTATCATTCCTTTAATACTTCATCTCCATTATTCTTTGGTATTATCTCCTTTTCCATCACCATTATATGAGCATATCATTGGAGTAATGCTGAGATGGTATGGTCATGTAATGAGGACGGAAAAGGAAATAATACCATACATAATGTTGGAGTGGAAGTACGCAGGAAAAATACCGCAAAGTGAAACCAAGAAAGAGATGAGAGGAGCAGATAACATGATGTGTACAAGCTGGAGGACACGAATGGAAGCGTTAAAGGCGGAAAAATGGTGGAAGGAAAGAGGTAGATGTCACCAGTTAACTAAACTTAGCCGGACATAGGCTGTAAACAGTTGATGATGGTGATGATTCTGAGCAAAGTCAGGATAATACATGGTCTGGCTGCCCCTGACTTATATAATACGTATGTGGCCTTGACATGACTCAGGCTTGACCTATGACAGGTGTCGAACAAGTGTGCCATTGCCACACGAGGGGTTATAGTTACTTTACCGGTTCATAGGTGGGGCTTACAACAGTCGAGGTTTCAACCTATGTAATGAATGTTTTTATTTTATTTAGCACCGCGTCTTACTACCCGTTCGGGTTATACGCTTTAAGTACTAATTACGCTAATGGAATAGGAATTGGGAAGGTTGAATTAGAGGAAGTGAACCCGTATTTGCGTGGGGGGAGAGTGGAAAAGCATTTAGGAAAAACCATCCCCAGTTCATCTGACCTAGATTCGAACCTCGATCTCCCCGTCCTCGGCAGTTGAGCTCAACACGACCAGCGCGTTAGCCAACTACGCCACCGAGGCGGGTTATATAATGAATGTTTTCTTTCTCTTGTTTCAACAACTAACTACATTAGATGTTGAGAACATTTACATTAACTTTTTATTTTACCAGATTCATTCGGTGGTCGCGTGGTCAAAGCGTTACTCACGTAATAGACTAGACTGCCGATCATAGGGAGATCAAGGTTCGAAACCTGGTCGGGTGTACCCGAGGGTGGTTTATCCAAAATTGTTTTCTACTCTACCTCCACGCAAATTCAGAAACACTTCCTGTAAATACAACCTTCATAATCCCTAAGACCATTAGCGTAATTAGTACAAAAGCGTATAATCCGAACGGTTAGTAAGACGCGGTGCTGAACTATTTTTTATCACCGTCTCTCATGGGCGTCTATAATTGGGATCACTCTGCAATATTTACTCTTTTTTTGGTGACCTGGTGGTCTAGGGGTAAGGTGTCGGACTTCTGTGCTGGGGTCCGGGGTTCAATCCTCGGTCCCGGCACAGATTTACCCGATTACCAAACCCTTCCTTCTGCCTCTGACAAGACATATTGTGAATGTGGGGAATGCCAGGCCTCCACCGTGGTTCGGATTCCACGTTAAACTGTAGGTCCTCCATTTCATATCACAATCACCCTACCCATTACACATTAGCGTAAGTGCGTATAACCCGAACGGGTAGTAAGACGCGGTGCTAATAATATAAATACTCTTTTTTTTTTAATATGAGAAAATAAAATTGTATCTTTGGGATTTTGCTGCAATTTGCTACTAACAACTTTGATTCATCATCCTTGTAAACAGAGATAAAAAATGATGAAATGTAGATTTACTCCCATTCCCTCTCCAACAGCTTTCTTTTCATTTTGTTTTGTTCAATTAACTCATGTAAAATATAATGTTACTTTTCAATGGGCTCAGCTACAACCAAATTTTAATTTTTTTAGAAACTTTTTTTTTGCGAAAATTGGCTCTTGGAACTCATATAATTAGTTCAGAATTACGTTCAGATGCTCTAAAATTTCCTTCTCACAACGTTAAATTCCTAAAAATGTTATCTAGAGGAGGAGAAGGAGGGGGGCGAATACGCACCCCTGGCAGATGGGACTCCTCTTCGCTCTCCATTTAGAAGACCCACATGGGTGCCCTTGCCACGTCTACTACCTTGTTCAAGTTATACGCACGATAATTACTCTAATGTATCATCTTGATAGTCGATTGTACTGTTCGATTATTACTTATCGAGTAAGGAGTCGATCATAGAGATCCATATATATACCAACTTTAGACGTGAAACTCGTCCTCATGATGTTCTTGAGCGTTCGATTGAATCGTTCGACGACACTTGCCTTAACATTACTTTATTAAAATAATAATAATAATAATAATAATAATAATAATAAAGATATCCTCTTTATTGCCATGAGCGCTTTGAAACCACATTATAAAACTCATTCTCATTACCTGTCTGCAGATGACGTACGAGGGGAAGGGTGGAGGGAATAAATTGTTTGCAGTCACCTGTCTAAGAACGTGCTTCATAGCTGAAGTCTTTAAGAGTAGATGGGTACAGCCCAAGCCCGTTTGGAATACAAGTCAATGGCGGTAAGAAGGTACTTGTAACCTTCATTTGATCAAGAATAAGCTATCTTCTTGACCAGATGAGCTTGTAGTAGCTCGTTGGCGAACCATAATGCTATCATTTTCTTTCTGAGCTGCTCCGGTCGATGCATGCAAGTCTTAATCGATCGACCAATTCATTTGGGTAATCCCAACAGGTATATATAGACCTTCCCCCTCAAGATCATCCTGTAACATTGGTTTTATGATACGTATACAGTAGCCCTGTGGCTTCTTTGGTGCTGACTTACAGTTCACAGCTGACTTCTGACAGTCAACATTTAGGTGTATACCTAAATGTTGACTGTCAGAAGTGACAGCTGCTAAACACATGTTTTTGCAGGTCATTTGGTTCGGCGTAGGGATACATTATTTGGTCTGGTAACTTTTCAAAGCTGTCAGTCAGCACCAAAGAAGTCATGGGGCTACTGTATATTAGGTTGATCCTGTTGACTTGAAACGGCTGTAAGGCTCGTTCCTGATTCGATGTTCGTTTGTTCACTCGAGCATAGGCTTATACACCCTCAGATACTCCTCGGTGTGATTCATAGGCTCTTTTCTGAAGAGTAATTCCAAAAGTCTACGTTAATAAGGAGCTACGATCATTTAGAATTACAGTTCCATCACCCCCCCCCCCCCCCCCTGTCTCTTTCTATA